>NDXB01010713.1:31520-66913 GCA_002631895.1 Agapornis roseicollis | reverse complement strand
GGGGGGGTGGGGGGGGGGGGGGTCGGGTTTGTGCAGCCAGTACTCAGCCTGTAAATGGAGTCGGGGATAAACAAGCACCACCACCACATGGAGAGCAAGCTTTCCATCTCTTTGTCATTATTGTCCTTCTGAAGAAAGGTTTCAGGCATTCCTCACAGAGCAGGAAATTCACATCTGTCTTGAGCATCCTGGCCTGAGTGCCTCTCCAGCTGCAGAACCATGAAGGGGGTAGGCCATGTGCACCAGAACCTCAAGCTCTGTCTCACTTTGCCCAGGGAAAGGACAAAACCTGCTTTCCCCCCGATGGTCATCTCCCACACTGGCAGCATGGGTAGTGGGAGCAGCAGGGAGGAGCTGGGGGGTAAACACTGACTAGCAGCAGCATTGCTGCACAGTCCAGGCTGCAGAAGCCTGCTGGATTCCAGTTCAGATATGTCACAAGGACATTTCCATCCACAGCAGCATGCCAGCAAACATACCATGGTAATGCCAAATACCAAAGTCTGGCTTGTCCCAGTGTTGTGGGCAGCACTGCATCATTCCTTGTGCCTGGTGGTTGTTAACCTTGCAATGGCCTGTGTGTAATGGACCAGGATCTGTCCCCACTCCCCAGCTGTCTGCAGGCAGCTCTGCCAGGCCTGGGGGGATAGAAGGCAAGAAGGGAGATGACCCATGCGGCTATGATGCAGCAGGCACTCCATCAAGGGAGAGGACCAGCCCTCCATGCACCCCTCCACCAAGAGCACCACTTTAGCAAGGGTTTGTTTTTATCAGCTGAATTATCACACACATTTTAATTGCAAGGAAAAATGAGAGGAATCCCACTTGCAATGTGATGGTTTGGGGCAGAGATAGTAATCCCCTCATATTACAAATGCTGTACGCAGCATTAGACTGGGAGGAGACTCTTCCCGTGATATTACATAGGTTTATAACAGCTTTCCTGTCCCTTTCCTAAACATGCATGATAAAACTGTTTCTGTTGGATTGTTTAAATTTAGGTGGGGTAACTGGGGGAGAAATCTTCACCTACTTCCCATTGCACAATTTCTAGCACAGTCCTGCCAGACATTTGTGACTTCTGAGTGCTGCAGCTGAGCAGGGGAAAAGAAAAAGAAAGAAGGAAAGAAGGAAAACAAAACGGCCAGAGAAAACACAAAAAATCAAACTCATCAAAATTCAGCCACATAACAGGTGGTTGGTACATGGCTTATTTCCTCCTAGCTAGTGAAGCTCACTCGGGTGCAAAGGCAGGCTTCAAGTGCAGCAAGCTCAGTGTGGGGAGCTGCAGCAGGCACAGACTTGTGCCCTTGCAGTGGATTTACTACTCCAGTTGATGTGCTTGCCAGCTCCCCCACTCCAAATTCCCGGGCCAAATACTGCAATGCTTCTACAGCCTTCTGGGTCTGGGGAATCACTGATACCCTGCTGTGCTGAGAAACACGGCATTAGGGACTCTGCCTCGACAAGGACTGTGCCAGAATGTCTGTCTGATAAGCGCCCAGCTGCTGCAGAAGACAAAGCATGTCCCTTCCACTCTGGTATCAAAAATCTCCCCCAGTGACACAGAGTCCCCTGCCCCTGCCAGACACACACAGCAGCCTTCCCAAGAATGATTCTTAATTAGCATTCTCCTAGTTAGTAATGAGAGTAAGTTTATCCTAACAGATACCCTGATTGATTGAATAAATGCAGCTCATGCTACCAGGTGAATTGCATCACACACTTTGATTCTTATTTACCCCCAGACAGAGATCTGAGCAAATTCTTTGCTCAGTTTATAAAGTGCTTTGGGAGACCTCATAGCAGCCTTCCAGTATCTGAAGGGGGCATATAGGGATGCTGGGGAGGGGCTCTTTATTAGGGACTGCAGTGACAGGACAAGGGGTAATGGGTTCAAATTCAAACAGGGGAGGTTTAGATTGGATATAAGGAAGAAATTCTTTTCTGTTAGGGTGGTGAGGCACTGGAATGGGTTGCCCAGGGAGGTTGTGAATGTTCCATCCCTGGCAGTGTCCAAGGCCAGGTTGGGTGAAGCCTTGGGTGGCATGGTTTAATGTGAGGTGTTCCTGCTTATGGTAGGGGTGTTGAAACTAGATGATCTTAAAGTCCTTTCCAACACTAACTATTCTATGAATCTATGATCTTTGCAGAAAACAGCCCTCTGCCGATAACTCACTATCATCAGTGTAAGTATATTTTTCCTACTGTACTTGCTGGTTTGGGGTGAAGTTTTGTAGTACAGTTCAGTTTATTAGCTCCTAGGATTTACTCTGTCAGCTTCTGCTACCATAAAGAATGAGCCCTACTCTTCTGAATTTAAACATTTCTCCTAATGAGTTATTCCTTAGCTGTGAATATACGGATGCACTATTGTATCATGTCTGTGATTTTGAATTTTCCCCACTGTCTCTTCTGCCTGACATGATAATAAGCTATGTGTTAAGCCAGAAAAAAGCAATTTTCTCCTGAGGTTAATTTCTTTGGATTGCCCACCTGAAGTGGGGAGTTGCATATAAATTCTGATTTGTACTGAAGTGGGGAAGATTGAGTTAGTTTTTTTGGCAAAGATGATACAGTGCAAATCCTTATTGACATACTGGGTATTTTGTTCTGTTTTCCTAACAATTGCCTTTGGAAGAAAATTATATTAAAGCTGGTCTTTGGCTTCCTGGATGCCAGAGCCTGTGTGCCCAGTGTGCCTATTCCAGCAGGGAGGAACTCATTTGTCTCTGTGGAAGATCTGACCTGTGTTGGCCATCTCCTATCATTGCTCTGGAGAGGTCCATGTAACTGCAGGTGGGTAAACTGAGGTGAATTATAGTGTGAGATGCACCCAATGAAGTGGGGTATCACTGCCAAGCCTATCACAGAGCAGCATGGTTTGGCCAGGAAAGGCTATTGGAGCTGCTTTGCCCTAAACATGGGTAGTGTTGTTCTACTACCAAGAAGTAAACCCTGCTTGGACAAAGAACCTCAGGGCTAGTACATTGCTGGAGAACACACACACTCTGGGCAGGAACAGGCATTCATTTGTCCATAAAAAACATAGCACCATCTCCTTCTAAGACAAGCCTTCAGAGATACTGTTCCCTTCTGCTGCTGATGTTGTTGTGGTGTGGTCCCATTTCATGCGATAAGATGTGCCTTTTCCCACAGCACCCATCTCCCATCTTCTGGGACAGGGCTGGGGCCAAGCAATCAGCTCTGCTGTCATCCTTACTGTCCTCAGTCCTGCAGTGCTCACTGTCCTCACGTGGGACAGCATATTGGGTTATTAAGCCTTGCAGAAAGATTAAGGGGTGGCACTGGAGAGTGGGGTTACTTCTCTGGTTCCAGCTTTAAAATGAATATGGGTAAGAAATGCCCATATTAGCAGGTATTCAATGCTACCACTTACAAAAACTCAGCTAGGGCACAGTGTGCAAGAATAAACTAATTTCAAAGATCACAGATTGTGTCCAGTGTTTCAGGTGGCTGCTCTTGCTGCTGAACTACAGCTGCTACCATGTGAGCTTAAGCACATGCTTTCGGTGCTGCAAAATCATGGCCCAGTTGTCAGTAGGAGGCTTGAACAGAAACACGTTATAAACCATGTCCCATCAGGAGTGTGTTTCACCATGGGAATGATACTGTGACCTTGAAGATGAAGATCCCACCAGTACAAGCATCTTACTGCCCTGATAGTGAGGGCTGCTCCCAGGAGCATCGGGGAGTTACATCATGTCACTCCTCTGGGATAAGTGAGATCACAACTTGTTGTGATGGCACTGCAGGTACTGCAGTGCTTCGAGGTGGGGGTGTTCAAGGCTCTCTGGAATGGGGAGGTGTAAGGAGGAGGCACATGCCTGAGGTGCAGATGGGAATTTCAAGAAGCGTATATTCTACTGAAGTCAGGCAAGAAGATTTCTAGTTCATCCCATTGAAACAAATAGATTAAAATTATTCAGCTAGGTAAGGGATAGAGGGTTGGGGAGGGAAAAGGAATCACACCACAAGAAAACAAAATATTCAGCTGGAGAAGGCACTGTAATTTCGTCATGTAAAGAAACGTTTCACAAGAGCTGGGACCTGTCAAATGGCAGAAAGAAGCTGGCTTGCTTTCAAACAAAAATACAGAGGAAAAACCTGCCATCTCCACTACCATGAGGGAAATACCAACTCGAGGGTCCCATGCTCTCAGACTCCTTGCTTACTGTGACACCATACCATTCAGCTAGTTGAGAAACAGCAACTGAGCCTAAGGTCTAGAAACATTCCATCCATTATTTCCCTGAGCAGCGGACCAAGCTGCACAGCCTCAGCTTTACCCAGTGTTTCATACAGAGAAAAAAAACTGTGAGTTTTTTTAATGTGTTGCGATTAATATGCAAAACTCCTAATTAATGATGGGTCTCATAGCAGAATGCATAAGTAATTCTTTTGTATTTGATAACAGGGTGCATTTGAGGGGCTCTACACCTAATTATTACACACCAATTTCCGTAAAGGGTGGACAGCCCTGCTTTCTTGATGGTATCTGATAGAAGCACTTAACTACATGGAAAAAAACTTGGAAGGGGCAAGGGAAATGATTTAGATTGGTGATAATTCTCTACCCTTACCAAGGAAATAGAAATGGTAGTGACCAAGAAACATATTGCACTCCAATGTGTCCATTTGGTGAGTCTGAGAAAGAGATGGTTCTTCCTTCAGTAACAGCCATATATACAGGCAGAGCGTTTTGATGGAAGAACATCAATGCTTTAATAAGTGTGATTCTTAAAGTCTGATGAGAGGAGACCTATAAGAGCATCTCCATGCTCCCTGAGCCCAAGAGCTGCACCATCTTCTTAAATTGCAAAACCATCCAAGTTCAGTGCCCAGTTCAATTGCACAAATTCAGTGCTCAATGCAATTAAAAAAAAGGAAGAAAAAGAAGTCAGGAATGAGATCATGTGTAGCGCAGATAGTTTGTGACCCTCCTGGACCTCCTGGGTGAGAGTCTCAGTGTGCAATTTCTGGTCCTTTAAGATGCTAGAAGAGATTAGGTTTTTCAGGAGGGGGTTTGGAGAGGAAAAGTTTGTGTACTGGGGAGGGCCAGGCAGACTGGTGTATTCCTACTAGAAGTGACCATGAAGAACATATGCTTTCATTTAATGCAAGACTCTTTGTAGATTATAATTGGGTAGCTAATTGAGAAAGGATGATAATTGTTTACGAGAGGGAGGGATTAAGTAATTATTCAAAGCCATTTTAAAAGACTTATAAATACCCCTTGACAAAGGCCTGGGAGGAACCATAACATTGGCTCAGTCATTTCCTCACTTCTCCAGAATTAATGTTTACGGCTGCATGAGAAATCAGTAATAAGGTGCAATGCACTGCTGAGTGTTCATGAATGCTCTGGGGTGGGATGACAGGGGCATGCCACAGACTATGGCACCTGTGCTCAGCCTGGCATTCCCATCCACTTCTCCCAGCTGTTGGGAACATGGTGGAAAAGCCTGGACATGGAAATTTGCATGGGATGTACAAAAGCATGCATGTGCATATACAGAGCTATGCACACAATCTTCTAAAAAGCAGTTCAAAACAAGGCTTAACCCAAAAGACACTGCCAGCACAACTTTGGTGGCATGTGTGCCCTGTGGAGATGCATGCATGAGCACACCAGCACCAGTCTTTCTACAATTATATTGGATTCTTTAAAGATCAAACATTGATATCAATTATTTAAAATTCTGGACTGTCAAAATATATGTGAATAAAGAAATCTGAGCAGGCAAACAACACTCACGTATACCAAATATTTCTTCTCTTCAGCATGCCTCTCCAGAAAAGCCTGAACGTGTATCTAAAATAATTAGATTTTGTTCAGTAATCAAACTCAATCAAATGGATTCTCTGTGAACTACTTTTATACCCACAATGAGGAATGTGTGTCATTCTCTGTGCATTTGCATATTCTTCCATAAACCTAAACCCAATCAATTTTGAAGAGTTATGATAATATAAAGAATCTGAGGCAATTACATGTCTTTTAAACAGGGATTCAAAATGCATTCCACTGACAGTATTCATGTAGTAAACCAGTCAAAACTTCTTTAACCCTTTTAGTGACATCTTCATCAGGGCACAGTGACTGATGCCTGGGATGTCACTGGTGGCAGGAGCTGATGACTGGAGGTGCAGGCAGAGGCTGTTAATTCCCCCTGGTCATTAACACCCCTGGCATGGCTGTGGTAGGTGTTACTCTGGCCTGACCTAGCTCAAATGTGAAGCTCGCATCACACAGCGTGGAGCAGCACTGCTGGGGAACCTCCCTGGGGCCAGTAGGTAAATTAACAGTGCCATATTTTCCTCAGCGATTACGCCAAATATCACATCAGCCACCAGGCTTGAATGCAGACTTCTTGGGGATTTCATTTTCATAAACAGGGAGGAATTATGCAAAGTGCTATAGGTAGGGCTTAAAAATGTTTTATTTTTTTAAACATCCATTTGGTGGAAATGACTTTTTAATGATTTTTCTCTGTGGTTACGCCTGGCCACAGCAGCCTTTTCCATGTTTTCAAGTAGTCCAGACTTTGCCTTTTGCATTGTTAACGCTTTGATACAGAGAAGGCAGAGCATCTCTGGGAACCTGAGCGTGGGGTTTCCAATGAGTATCCTAAGCTGCACATCCCTGTCTAACAAGCTTCACTTCAGAGTGGAGCTGGCCTCCAAACCTTGCCTAAGCATGCATAAAAAGTTAATTATTTTTGGTGTACTTGTGGCTCTCATTTACGCATGCCATTCTTGCAGAGCCCATGGCCAAAGGATGGGGCAGCTCCAGAGCATTTTGCCATGCCTGAAATATTCCATTTTTTTAAATAACTCCCCTTTATAAAAGTCATAAGAAACTGAAATATTTTATCAATGAAACTCTTTCATGAGTATACAATATTCCATGGAACCAAATCAGCTGTGCCTTTGCAAAGACATTTCACAACTCTTCAGTTTGGGGTTTTGTTTTCAACAAGAAGGTGTTGCATTGTGTTTGGAGAACTCACCGAAAAGACTTCTGAAAACAACTCAAAGGGTTTAGTTTTAACAAGATATACAGGATTTGGGGCTCATGGCAGAAAAAAATAAGCACAGTGTATAGAACACTGAAAAAACTGACCCACTGCCAGTCACTGAGGTAAAAGGATGGACAACTGAGACCCATCCCATAGTAGTGAAGGCAAGAAGTCCTAAAATGGTTTCAAACATAACCCAAAGGCTACTGAAACCAACAGGACTTGGAAAAACCTCCAAGGAGGACATTTTGGACTGCTTTAACTTCTATCTTCCCATCAGTTCTTAAGACAAAACTGATCCCTTTCTCTTTTTTGGCAGGAACTAGTTCTTCATTTTAATACATTTCAGCAGTCTCTATAGACAGCCTGTGGCAAAATCTATCAATGGGATATGCCATGGCTTTTGCTTAAACAAACTTTGAGGTTGTTCTGAGTCTTTTATTGAAAATAGAAAAAGTATTCTTATGTATTTCTTGCATGGCGACAGATGGCACCTGAATTCAATGTTGACCCACACAGCATTTTTCTTTTTTAACTAGCAAAACCCCTTTGACTTCAGAGTGTTCCTAATATAAGTTTAAAATAAGGAGCATGCTTTTTACTGGTTAGAGCCTGCAGTGCAACTTTTGCGAACAGTCTGTAGTTTTAAAAGTATATTCATTTAATGATCCAACCAGTGTTCCTTCAAAGCGGTGGATTGGGTTGGTGTCCATTAATAACTTTGGTGTTGTGTTCCTTTTTACTGTTTTTGAGGGGTTTGGCAGATGGCTGTGAAGGATGAATTTGTGAGTCTTTGTAGTTTTTAGTTTGTATCACAGACAACACTTCCGAGATTTCTTTAAATGTACAGAGAAATTATTTTGTGAAAAGGAAGAGCTTATGGGTTATTATTTGGAGGGGAAAACAAACAACAAACAAAATCAAAACTTTATAGGGAGTTTTAAAAACCTGCTCAAATTTCCTATTTTTCCCTATTAGTGACAATTGTGCCAGCAGTGGACAGAGCAACTCTCTGGGGTACATAGAAGACCCAAATCACTGACTCTTCTACTGGGCCAGAGGAAGAGAGTGTGTTTCTGCCTGTGCTTTTCCACGCTCTATGCCTTTGCAATAGCAAAATCTTTGTTAATTGTAAAGCATTAAAGAGGTATTTCAGTGTATAAATAAACAAGCTCAGAGGATGCTGTTTTGGTTGTTTACATAGAGAAGACATTGAGTTCATCCTTTCATGAAGAGGGACGTTACTCCCAGGGACAGCGCCACCAGCCTTTGCCATCAAAGAACAGGAAGAAATGCAAAAAGCCCTGTAATGAGGAGTTACTCTTTGTTGTTAACTCACTCTAAGGTTAACACCAACATTTATAAAGAAACTACATCCACCTTAGTGGCAAGAATTAAAATACGGCCAATTCCCCATCTGTATCTGTGTACATGACATGCCTCAGCTGAAAGACATACGCTTATCCAAGGAACGGGCTCTTTCAGAAAAAACAGGTGGAGAAAGAAGATATCTACAGTGTGCCTGGTAGGGAGGAACGCAAGTTTGCTCAGAGTATATTGGAGACCCAGATTTGGAGGAGGTCAGACTTGTGAAAATATTACCACTGTAATATTGCCAAGGTCATGTCTGAAGGTAGGCTTGGACTGTGCAGGAGCCAGCCAAATCCAGCATGTTAAACATGTGCAGGAGAGCACACCTGGAGCACCATTCTTTTCCACTGCCTTCTCTCCATTTTCACCCTGGAGTTAAATGCTGTCAATGTGCACTTGCAACCCAGAAAGCCAACCATATCTTGGGCTGCATCACCAGCAGTGTGACCAGAAGGTCACAGGAGTGCTCTCTCCCCCTCTGCTCTGGTGAGACCCCAATGCAGTGCTGTGTCCAGCTCTGGGGCCCCAACATAAGAAGGACATGGACCTGTTGGAACAAGTCCAGAGGAGGCCACAAAGGTGCTCTGAGGGATCCTATGGAGACAGGCTGAGAGAACTGGGCTTGTTCAGCCTGGAGAGGAGAAGGCTCCAGGGAACCTGTAAAGCAGCTTCCAGTGCCTAAAGAGGCTACAACAAAGCTGGAGAGGGGCTTTTTGCAAGGATAGGGAGAGACAGGACAAGGGGGAACGGCTTTAAACTGACAGATGGTAGATTTAGATGAGATATTAGTAAGAAGTTCTTTACTGTGAGGGGGGTGTGACACTGGCACAGGTTGCCCAGAGAAACTGTTAAACAAATGCAATTTCATTAAAGGTTAATTTTTTGGCCTTAGCTTTTGGTCTGCATGTTGGTGGATCCAGTACTACAGGCAAGAGAGATATGGCTCACTCCCACCTTCTCTGTGAACTTCAAAGGGAGCAGAAGAGGAGGCATTTGCAAGGTTGGTATCTGGAGAACATAGGAAAACACAGGGCTGGAGACAGGAGGAAAAAACAGACACCAGTAAATATGTTTTCCAGACCATGTCACTGGGGATAAAGATTGCACTGGCAAATCTTTGTAAACAACCCAGAAAACAACATCCCAGTGATACCGCCTTTCTGGGCTGCAGTCATGCAATGATCCAGAGCACAGGAGGAACAGGAATTAGCTATAGTTTATCAGCACTGATTCTTTCAGATGTAACCTGTGCTCCTATCTGGGTGGAAAGGTGGAGGGGGAGCTGAGGGAGGAGGAATAGGGCAATGCCACAATTGCTTGTGAGACCCAGGGACATGGCAACGTTCACTACATACCCTCAATTCATGTAAATTCATATTTATTCGCCTTGTTGTTCTTCTAAAAGGCAGAGAAATCCATTCTGCATTTCTGTCATTTGTTTTCCTACCAGAATATCTTTCACAAACCTTTCTAGTGTCCTCTCCCTTTGCAAATGAATAATGGGGGAAAGTAACTTTGGAAATGACATTGCAATGTAATCATCCATATTGTGTATTGTGGTTAAAATTGATTAAAATAATATTGAAACTCCCCCAAGGGATTATGCAATTATAAGTCAAGTCCCAAATGGAAAAGGTTTTTGAGAACTTGGCAGATGTCTTAATGAAAATGAAGCATTATAGTAATATATTAGCGCTATTTGTATATTATTGACAGCAAGATCACTAAACTGTATAAATTACTGTCCTGAAGAATGGCTGAATTGTTTTTCTTTCAGGAAATTTTTAATCAAATATAATTTCAGAAAAATAATTGTTTAATTTTGGCCTTAGCCTTTGATCTGCACATTGATGGATCAATTATTAAACTGAGTTTTAGCCACTCATTTGCTTTGAAAGTTGACAGTTTAAATATTTGATTTTACACCCATTTTTTTTTATTACAAAATAAATTCTGGCTAATGCCATAGACTATTACTTGCAGCCTTGCAATAAAAGCTAGTAGAAGGGTCCCAACTTTTGTTTGTTTGCCATAACAAAGCCACTCTCCTGGAACAGTCTTTCCTGAAGGCTATCGTGGAGCAAGAGGTGGGGATGCTGAGGTGGGCAGGTTGGCTCCCCTTAGGAAGGCAGGTAATTGCCTTCCACCTGGGGAGTTTTGAGCCCTTTAAAGTCTGCCTCATTAGGCATTGGCTTAAAAGGGCTTGGGAATTGTTCTTGTTTTTCTTTTGCCCTGCACAAAGGGCCCTTTATAAATACCAGTAAATACAGTAAATTTATATCAGTAGATTTATTCCTAATTTCTGTTTCAGTGGTTAATAAATAAACTGCTTGCCTGCAACCACACAATATTTTAATCTTTAATTTTAAAAATATGCTGTATTTTAATATATTTTTTTAAACAGATACCAGTTTTTATGAAGCACTACATGAGTTGCTGATGGATAAATCACCCAAGCATGGTTAAAGAGACCCTAATCTCCAGATGGTACCAGATCCATTTAATTGTATCCTCTGACCTCATCTCACCTGAGCCTGCATTAAAATCATAATACAGTTCAAGTGTAAAAATGATATAGTGTTTATTCGTCCTGTTTATAGGGGGGCAAACACACAGTTAAATTCATATGTCGAAAATTAGTGTAGTCATTTGAAAAGGTTGAGTTAGATCAAACTGACTTTCATCATTTTATTTGCCCTTTTTTATTTAAATGGCTCTATTGCTGTAGTTCGACATCTTTAAATCATGGAGGATGCTGAGAAAGAGGTGAAGTGGGCTTCTGGGCATGCTGAAGGCAGATTCTTGCATCAGCCATGGGGCCACATCCAGCCCCAGGGAAGGGGGATGGGGTAGTTGGTCTCACTTTAAATTTGCACCGTGCATAAAAAGAGAAGTTTGTGTGCATTGCAAATGTACTGCAAATGTGTTAATATTTTGGAGTGCCCAAATCTTCCGTCTGTGGTCTCATTTTCACTACTCTAGCACATGGGCATGCCCCTTCCCACCTGCATGCCCCACAGAAGAAGTGCTTTGTCCTCCTGACAACTGTTTCTTGGGGTGATCACTGACCCCTGCCTTGGCCGTTCACCTCACACCCCTGCTGGTATCCCCTAAACCAGGTATTTTTGTGGCAGGTGGTCAAGCTTTGAGAACTTGTGATCATGGGAGTAATTAACTATCCATGTTCACCCCATAGTTACACACACAAATGAGATTACATGTGAAATGTGTATTGACTTGTGCATTGACCTGGCAGCTTCTCTTGGTCACACAAGAGCAAAATACTTCTCTGTGGTAGTGCTCTGCAAAGGGGATAAGCCCAAGCCTGAGCCCAAGGGGGAACTGAGGAGAGGCAGGAGAGGAACACAGACAAATAACCTAAATTATTACGAATGTATTGGCAGAGCCAGGTTAGCAGTTTTACTGTGGATATACTAGATTATGGAGAGAATTGAATAATTTATCCAGCAATTTTCACATAAGCATTATTATTAAAAATGAAGACATGAAAAAAGAGGTTAGTTATAGTGGAGAATATATATAGGCCATGAATAAATGTATTAGGCAGTAAGAGTAGTGAATGTTTTAGTAGATTTAGACTAGATTAAAAAAACCCGTATTTGATTTCAACCAAGTCCTAAAATATCTGCTGAGAAAAAAAAAACACAGCTTACAATTGGCAAAGCCAGAATAGCTATGTATGTGTAAGCTAGAGGCATTGCTTGAAGTGGGATGCTTTTTGCCACCATACTCACACTGCCATGCACAGTGTGCCGGGAGTGTGCCCTATGGCCCCGTGTGCCAGCAACACCAGCAGTGGTGTAGGGATAAGAGGGCCTCATCCATGTGTCTGCATAAGCCCCATGCCACCCTGCATGCATGCTGGGGCCATACGCTAGCTTCCCAGGATCCTGGTGGCTGTCATGCTGAGCTCACGATTGGCTGGGACCAGGGACAAGACAAGGCAGCCCCTCCTGCCAGGTTTTAGTGCCGGCTGATGCCTCTCAGATTCAGACTTTGGGAAAGCTAGGTGCATTGTGCACAATGGGATGCACTCATCCCAACAACTCCACTTTGCAACAAGAGCTCTTGTTAGTCCATACAGAATATCCCTGTCTCTCCATCCATGCACCCTAGCAGAGCTGACTGAGCAGAGGCAAAGGCAGCACTGATGTCCTGCCTGCCAACATGGGTGGCAGCAGTGGCTGAGACCCTCAGTGTGGTGGGGATCAGGGTTACAGCAGTGGTGGTGGAGCCCTCCGTTGCCAGCCTTGAGCGGCGGTAGGGAGGGGATTTGGCCCAGTGCAGAGGTTATCTAAATGGCAGGAGAGGTCCACAGAGCAGACACAGGAGTGTTTATTTTGTTTCCTATTGAGTCCCTTTTTATCTCTTGTCCTTATGGTTATCTTTTCTCCCCCCTCGCGTGCTTTGGCAGGGAAGCAGAATGCTGATGAGACATAAGCTGGTAAAGTCCCAAGCATTTCCAGGCAGTAGGTTTGGGAATGAGAGGTTAGTCTGACTAATTAGCCAGGAGGATTTTTGCTCCCTGGGCACACAGGTCAGGGTATTACAATAACAGCCTCTCTGCAGCTGGCAGCTTTTGTGCCATGGGCATGGGTGGCTGCAAGCAGCACTGGCTCCAGTACGGCAGCCCACAGCCATGACCGTGGGCCCAGGGCCACGATAGGGCCCACAAGCTGGGGTGCCTGTCTCCTCCAGAAACTGTAAATAATGACCACAGCAAGGCTTTGGAAGCCCCGTTATGTACATGCCCAAGGCATGGAGTGAGAGAAAAACACCACAGGCATTTCTATGGTCCAATTTTTAGAATAATTTGTTTTAAGAAGGAAGAGCATAGATATATGTCTGGGAGAGCTGGCTTGTAAGTGGTGGTGTTCAGCTCCCACATGGTGCTGAATAGGGACTATTTCTGGGAACTGAGAACCATGGCAGGACATTTTAGTTCATGGCTCTGCCAGCGTGGATTGCCACTGTGGCAATGCTGGGGAGGAGCGAGACCATGGACAAGGTTCCAGCAGGACAGGAGGGGAAACCTGAGAAAATGAACAGCACCAAAACCATCTGCACTGTGCTAAATAGGGGTGTGTATATATATATATATATGTATGAATACAAAACCACTATTTCCCTTTCCTTTTTGTTTTGATTGTAGAGGAACCAACCTGGAAGCTTTTTCAGTTAGTTGTGATTTACTAACAGAATGGTCATGGGAAAGCTGAAAATCTGATTTTGAAAGCTCTTTCTGTTTGCAGCCTCTTGCTTGCTGTGGTTTGGTTGTATTTTTTGTAAATAATTTACACTACATATCCTTATGTTCCTAAAGTACAGCCATTAGAAAAATTCTGAAGGCTAGCGTCTTTCAGAAGAGTCCTGCATGCATTTATATGTTATTCTGGTGCACTGAACTGGGCCTGACAGGTTTTGACACTGCTGAGTAAAGGAATGGGTTCGGTTTTGTGAGCTACAGAGCATCAACCCTGGCTCCAACCCTCCCAACCCTGGCGATCTCTGAGTTTCTCCACCTGCAGGGCAGTTGAGATAATGTGTAACTGAGGGACTTCACCAGACCTTGCCAGTGGATCCTTCCCTCATGACAATGAAGCAACCGCCACCTAGACAGAAGATCTCCTCTTCTTCCACAGCCACATGCTCACAAGACCGCCAGGAAAAAGCAAAACATTTGCTACAGCCGGGCTCTGTTCCCCCATAAATGATGCATTTGGTGACTGACAGCCCAGCCAGCACCATGGCCCCTCAGCAACAGCTGAACAACAGCCTCAAGGGAGATGCTTGACATCTCCCAGTGATTTACAAACTTCTAACCATCCATCCTTGGAAACAGAAATACCTGCTGTTCCCTGGGCCCAATGGCTCAGTGAGTCCAGTTCTGAGGAGAGTTTCAATCTTATTTCCTTTTGGTTGGGACAGCAGCTCACATATGAGAGCCTCCTCATCAAATGCTATGGTAGAGGAGCTGTGCTGTTCCACTGCCTCCCACCACCTCCCAGCCAGACTCAGGGTCAATACGGACAAATGCCAGTGACCCACTCTTTTGAACAAGAAAACGCTACTTGTAGGCATTGTAGTTTTCTTTTTCCTCTTCTGTTCATGTCAAATTAAGAGATGTCATGTCACTGTGATTATCCTAGTCTTCATTTCAAGCAAAAGACAGAAGTGTTTGGACGAGCTGGAGAGCACACTGGGGCACAAAAGACCAAAACCTGCTTCACACTGAGACAGAGGGTCTACTGACAGCTCCATCACTGGTGGTAGCCCCAGTTCCTGTCAGCAAGCTGTCCAGTGCCAGTTGTTATATACGGGTCTTGTCCCAGCTCCATCCCATCCCACTGGGGTTCCATTACCCTGCCTGGCACAGGAGAAAAGAACACAGAAGAGAAGACTTGGGTTTCCCACAGGAGGACTGGTGCATTACCCTGACACAGGGCTGAGGTTTTGGCTTTCAGTCACAGGCAAAGAGCATCCTTATTTTTTAAATACTGAAATTTAGGATAGAGAAATAAACCAGCGAGTCGTTACTGGTGACAAAAGCTCACACAGTAGCAGCATGTGCTCCTTACCATTCACAAAACATATGCTAATTGGAGTTAAATATCATCTATCCTTGATGAGCCCTGCAAAGTCAGATCTGGCTTATAAAAAGGAAAAAGTGCGCTGGATGCTGTAAGTGGTTTGCAGAGTGCATGAGAATCACCATGGACACTGGGAATGTCTAAATAGAGGGTGCTGGGGGAGATACGGCAAATGCTGGGACTCTTGCAACCCTCAAGCACAGGGCACCCTGAGGCTTTGGCCAAGTCCTGGCGTGGGCATCCCCAAGGGTGACTGGAGCTCCACCATCAGGACAGACTCCAGTGGCTGCCACCACCCTCCAAAACCCCAACAATCCTTGCTGTATAGAGCTGTTGGCTGAAAGGATTCGGATTAGGTGAAAAGTGCTCTAAATTGCCTGCAAACTACTGCGGGGGTTGTACCACACCATGCTGCTGCTCCAGCACCTCAAATAGGATGACTTTTTTGGTCGAATGGTGCTCTTGTTTGGGGCTGCTTCTTCACATCTGGTCGCCAAAGAGTCACTCTGTCACCCTGCAGCCTGCTAATGAGATCTCCCATTTAATTAATACCATAAGAATTTTAATTCTGACTGAATCAATTTAACGTGATGTGATTTTGTCAGCTCTATTCCCCAAGTAAAAAGTGAGCCTGATGCTTATTACATACATCATTTCACGGGCTCTGCATTCCCTGCTGACTTAAACAAATTCTAATTAAGACTAATTAAAGCATCATTTATGAAAGCGCTTGTGATAGCTATGCAAACATTCTGGGTGGGTATGCTTTGCATAATAATTATCCTAGTTAATATTAAGACTAGGTCCTTGGCAATTAGGTCTTTGAAACAGAGTTATTCTGAATTTAGCCCTTTTCACTGTTAGCAATTAATAACAAAAAAATAATGTGTTAAATATATGTGGTGACTTCATTAACTGGATAAATTTAGAAGTAGTACTATTGTTTGCATTTTTAAGTGTAAAGATAATTTTTAAGCCAGGTAGCATTCATTAAGCCAGAGGAACAGGGTTTAAATAGTGGGTCTTGAGACCATGCTGCCCCCCCACAGGGAGGAGAGGGGACTGTGTGTTATGTCCAGGCACTTCAGTTTGGGAATGCCCCATCCCTCCCTAGGCATCCTTTCCTCCAAAGTCTGGCTACAAAGCAGAACCTGGCAGTTGTAAAACATTTTTAAACAAACAAAAATTGAGTTCAGTTTGGTTCAGTTTGGTTCAGTCTGTTTTCCTCAGTCAGGTTTGGGAGATTTTCAGATTCCTGCAACGTATGATGAAGTCTGGGAGCAGAGCACAGGAGAGCCGGAACGAATGCTAACTCTGTTGCTGTTGGGTCCCTACTGACCAAATGAATATTTCCTTAGCTGCTGCCCAGTTTTCTAAAACCATACACCTTCCCAGCCTAGTAAAAGGATCTCGCTGTGTTCCTGGTGGGTATGTGGATGCAATGCTGCCACCAGGCAGGGTGGCACGGTGTCCTGCGTGATACCCAGATTATTCTACTTTTTACTCTTTTAAAGGAGATTGGCCTGCGGGGTGTACAACAGCTCTGCTCTCAGGGCGAAAAAGTTGGAAGCTCTGCTTTGAACCCCACAGTCTGGTGTGGAGCATGATTCTACATGCCTTCAGGAGATACTGCAGGACCCAAGGTGACACTTAAAAAAGGATTAAAAATACTTTCTTTCACTTTACTTGAGTGATTGGCATTAGACCATCACCAGCCAAAAATGGATTTGAGTACTGAGTTCTTGTTTTCTACCAAGGGACTGAGTAGAAAGGCTCTTGCAGGCAGGCTTGGCTTAGGTGATGTTTTTCAGTAGCCATTCCATACACTAAAACCTGTGCATCACTTCAAAGACATTATCTTTTTGCTGACTGATGACAAAGTTCTGCCTGGCCTATACTTTTCTCTATCAAAGTTAAGGTGACATTTGGTACATCCAACTGATTCCTAATGAGAAGGGTTTATGCTTCCTGAGGTCAACTATCACTTAGACAAGGCATCTTCCCAGGAAACCCCAGTGAGGTGGGTTAAGGATAGCAGTCTTCCTCTTTACCCCTATTTTCTTTAGACTTTTTTTCTCTGTTCTTGGCTGTTATTTGTAATTTGAAAAGAAAAGTGCCTAAAAGCAATGTGGCTCAGCTGTAACACCTCTCTCAGGAGGCAGAAGGGCTTGGTTTGTGCGGTTGCTCTCCAGATAAGAACACAAGTGTTCAGTATAGAATCTTAGAATCATAGCTTGGAGAAGACCTTTAAGATCATCAAGTCCAACCGTTAACCAAGTCAAGCATTGCCAAGTCCACCACTAAACCATGTCCCTAAGTGCCACCTCTACATGTCTTTCAAATGCCTCCAGGAATGGTGACTCCAATGTTCAGGAGGGCAATCAAACTAGAAATACATACTGTATAAACAGAGAAATATATCAATTTATGTTAATTTTGTCTGGTTAATTTTTAACAGCTTTTTGCTATATTAGCTTTCTGGATTCAACTATATGACTTTACGGTATTATTGGATTGACAGGCAGCTGGCGCAATAATAAAACTGCTATTCCCTTATCTGCCGAGGGCTCAGGGAGGGATGAGTACAAGACAGATATCTACCCACTCACCATTTAACGTGTACCGCTCCTCACTGAACATGCAGATGGCATGGCAGTCCCAGATTTCATTTGAGTTAATCTAATCCCTCCACTGCTCCCACTAGAAAGGAGGGCATTAGCAGCCATATGTCAACCAGATTTGTCAGATTATTCATTACAATTAATTGCTGTTCTCACTTAAGGCCTTTAAGGCTGTGAATTGCTCTGAATTCTATTGCAAACACAAAATTATGAGTAAAAGACTTTACCCCTGTCATTCAAATTTCATGCTGACCTTTATCAGCTTTTGGCTTTTCCATGGGTGCTGGGCTGAAAGCTTTCTAATTGGGGCTCCATTTCTTCCTCACTACAGGTAAGCTGTCGGCCAGAGCCAGCACTACAGCCACAAGACAAGAGGAAAAACTCACTGGTCCCAGCAGACAGTATTTAACTGCCCACTAATAATGCATTAGGAGGGTAATGAAATGAGCTGGGTGTCATAATGACCCAATGTACTAATTAAGCCTCTAAATACTGCAGCTTTTTAAGACATTTTCTGTCCTAGACAGACTTTGGGGAACAGCATTTCTCTTTGCTTTGTTTCATCAGCCAAACTTTCTCACAAAGTTATTATAGAGATCGTTACAGATCAGCCAGGCTGGTGCTCCCACAGAAGGGTGCAGGGCTGCCAGCCTCTGCCTGCCTGCACTGCCTGCACCATGGCCTGGCTCCAGAAGCTGCCTGCTGAGGAACACCACACATTGGCCAAGGAGCCTTGATCACCAAGAAGTGTCTGGCACCACAACAGCCCAGCCCAGCATGCTGCCTTGGTCAGTGGTGTGTTTGCAACCTCCAACAGCAGTTTTGGCAGATGCATCTCAAACCTTTGACATAAAACCTGTACAAAGGATCCCCCGCACAGGATCAGGTAGCAGTCTGGGTTTGCACATCTTGCTCACTTGTGTGCTGTGCCCTGCTGCAGAAGAAGCCCAAGGGCCATGTATGTGATTGCATTTTCCTC
The DNA here is from genome assembly GCA_002631895.1 of Agapornis roseicollis. NCBI lineage: Eukaryota > Metazoa > Chordata > Aves > Psittaciformes > Psittacidae > Agapornis > Agapornis roseicollis. The sequence continues at coordinate 48,288 of NDXB01010713.1, read as the reverse complement.
TACTCTGGGGAAGGATGACTCCAGCATTGGCGTTGACTGACCTGTGCTCTCCTGTCCCCCTGAAAGTCAGCCCCTTAAACACAGGCTACTCACTTTCACTGCTTTGCTCAGTGTAATTTTCCAGGCTGAAGAGCCACTATTTATTCAAAACCTAAAAGAAATGAAGAACTTTGTCATCACTCTTAGGGGATGAGGAGCATCAGCGCAGGTTGAAGGGAGGAGGGACGGCTCCTCCACAGTGGAGAAGGGACTGGTCCCACATGCTGGGCCTGCTCTTCACCTGGAGAGATGGGTGGGCTTTGTTGGGAGCATGATTTGAGCCCCAGATGGGCTCAAGCTGGCTCCCCAGGCTGTCTCAGGTGGGAAAGGGAAGTGCCCCCGGGGTTTCTCCCAGCTGTCCTAGGTCAGAAGAACCACCCTGAGACACCCTGACATGTGCCTGCAGGAGCCCAGGCACCCTCCCAGGAAGCTGCAGAAATTTAGAGTCTAGGTGAAAAGAAAGGCAATTATTTTGCTAACATCTCTGCTCCTGTTAATGTTTGCTCTATTACATCTGGAGAAATCAGCTGCAAATTCTCTCCCTGTGCCAGCACCCACACCTGTAAACTGAACTGACAACATGCTCCTTGCATGGCTGCCTTGGAAAGAAACATGGCCCCCTTGGAAAAGAAAACGTCCAATTGCTGTTGCAAAGCAATGAATCCAAAGTGACTGGTGTTGACCCAGTGTTACAGGGTGTCCTGATGGTGGACGGATGGCCCATCCCGGCTTCCTGTCCCTGCTGCTCCTCTGTCCAGTACCTCAATGCTGCTCTCACCTCTGCTGCCCAAGGCAGAGCAGCAAAAGCCTCTAAAATATTGGAAAGAGTGGTATGTAACAGAAAGCTCCCAGCAAGGCTGGAGGATTGTCCACACTTATTTTACAGCTGTAACACTGTCAAAAAACAGGTAGTTAGTGATATCACATCTCCCATTTAATGGACCTCTTGCTAGACGAACAAAAGCCGTCACTCTCCAGCTGAGAGTCCCCTTGTGTGCCGTTATGCCGGCTTCTAACTTTCCTCCAAGAAAAAAACTGCTTAATGAAGGGAACGTATTGCCCTCAATTTAACTTTTGAAAAGTTAAAAGCCTTGGCTGTGGGGGCTGCTGAGGCACAGGGGGGATGAGACCAAAGCCCACGGGAGCACGGTGGGGATGCAGTGATGCAGGGGTAGGCAGTGTGTGGGGCAAATGGCTGGGAAACACAGGCAGAGCCAAGCTGTTTCTAATGAAATAGTAAGAGAGCTGGATCAAGTCCAGGGTCGTGGCTGCTGCTGGGGAACAATGCTACCTGTGAGGTGGGGACACACACCACTGGCTTCAGCTCTGCTATAGCTGTTGCTGTCACGCATGCTATTCACAGCACATGACTGGAATGCCTCTAAAGATCCATTTCTGCTGGGCTGGCTAAAGAAAAGCATTAAAACATGAAAATTAAGCCTCAGTGTGGTAAAGGTCCAAAAAGATAAGTTCATAATTAACTCATTTTCCCAGTGCTCTGCCCCAAGTTACCCTCACCAGCACCAGCACCTCCCTTATGCTCACAACAGCCCTTTTGGTGTGGTTTTTGAACCAGCATCTGGGTGCAGCTTCTTCAGGCACCAGCCAGCCCTCCTCTGTGGCACACATGATGTGATGTCTACCAAATGGCACGGCCTTGCAGGCTGCTGGCTTCTCATGCTCTTGGTCATTTGCCTTAGCAACATGAAACGCTGTATGTCAGAAATCCTCCCTTTGAATGTGCTGCTGTGTCTGCGTCTGCTGCTGTGTCTGGGGGGGAATCACACAGTACATTTTAACGTTTCTTACACTCTGAGGTAGACAGACATCTATACCTATGCATATATTTATAAACACACATTTATATATGTATATATATACATGTTAATGCCTGTGTGTGTGTACATGTACATAAACACATATTATATATATATTATATGCATTAATGAATAATTAGTGAATAGATAATCTCATGATCTGTGAGTACTTTGTATTCCAGTCTACTCTCCATAAGAAGTGTTTGGAATCACAGTCTGTAATCTCACATCTCCTGCCAAAACATCAACCTGAATAATGTCTATTTACTTTTAAATCTTGCTGAGAGAGAGAATTTACAATTCATAGAAAGCGCTGCCTACCATCTCATTGCATGATGCAGGGTCTCGGGCAGGCACGTGGTTGCACACACTGACTGAAGGCAATATAGCAGGGAAAGGCAGCCAGGAGAGGTGTTTGGGCTGCTGTGGAATGAATTAATACATCAGCAGTGAGGATGTGGGATGCACATGGAGCCTCACTGCATGATCTGGTGAAGTGTACATGGGGCGATGAGGACAAGGACAGAAACGGGTGGCAGATGTCCTGCTGGTGGCAAAAGCCTGATGCTCAGTGCAATATTGGCCAGCAGCCACTGTTATTAAACATACAATATCCCCACATGGAGTGAGAGAAGAAATGATATAAAATTTCATATACCTAACATGGTGTATAAACAGGCTAAATCCCTATACATTTTAAACCTTCAGCAGTCTAAAGGTTAAAGCCTGTCAGCTGGATATCACCGATTCCAGGAAGGAATGGAGAAGTCACGCCAACTCCTCATTGTATACCAGTGATCAAACATCTCCTCATTACACTTCAATATTGTTGCCTCTAAAGGTCACCATTGCTGAACATAATCACACAAAATCAAAACTGCAAACTTTATATATCATAGAGGTAGTAAATAGCTTGGAGGTTTATTTTCTGGTGCCTGAACAACATTCTGAGCCCATTTATAAATTCCTGGGTGCTGTGGCATGAACTGAGCACATTCGCAGTGACTAACAAAAGATTCAATTAAATCAATTTCCTGTAAAAAATATTAAAAATAATTTATTAGGTCAGTACCAACTGGTCTAATCAAGCAATTGTTCCTTGGTAACTTTAATTTGCATAATTAAAAAAAGAAGAATTTTGATTATTTAAAAAATCAGCAGATTTTAAAGAACACGATTTCTAGGTCAGATTCCTTGAAACACTTCATCCTTGATGCAAAGAGTACCCCAGGATTTATTGAGAGGTTTCTAAGATGTGCTGTAAATCCCGGATCACTCCATTATTTTCCTATTCACTGGTTTTACTCAGCATCCATTTAGCTTGCCTGCTGCCTCCCAGGCTGACAGCAAAGTGTGATCCCCAGCTCACAGGCAGGCTTTTCCACAGGGCCACCCCAGGAAACCATGTCCAGCTCTTTGACCTAAAGGAAAGATCACACATTTAGGTCTGGGATGGACACTTTTCCAAACTCAAGTCAAGTAAGGCAGGAAAATTTGTACTGAAAAGGGTACCATGACTGATAGGTACAATGTGCAATTTTGCAGGAGGATGAAAAGAAAAATTTCCAACAGCCAAAATCATTTGCAAACCAATTGTCAAATTCATCCTGGGGCAAATGTGAAAAGGGAGAAAATATAATCCAGAAAGGTTTTGGCTATTAGATGGGTGTACCTTTCCAAGGAGCATTCAGCCAACCCAAACCAGAGTTTTTTGCTCCGCTGAGAAAAAAAATAAAAATACCCCCCCCCCCTCCAGAATGTTCACACTGGCCCAAATGGAAATGATTTTGTGCCAGTCCTCATCTCAGCCCCTGAACTAGAAAACCTGCATCCTTGGCCAGAAGGTTATGTTCTTGTTCTGGGACCTGCCCGTAAACAAAGACTGGAGATCCTCACCAGGCTGATGCAGCCCTGACACCCCATGGGGTCTCCCCACAGTCTTCCCACCTCTGGAGCAGGAAAGGGATGAGGTGTGCCTCTCCCCATGGGACAGTCCTCTGCTCCGTGAAATTAAATGGGAGCATGCCTCACTAACCCAGAGACACATTCGGAGCTTTAGCTGCACAGCTTAAACCCTTCAAGATAACTACCAAGTGTATGTGTTAAAAGCCAGTTCTCAGCACTTCATTTTAATTGTAGTGTAATGCCTGACTGGCTTGTTTCTACATCTGGAGTGATCCCTTCCCCTTTCTTCTTGAAGGATGCCATGCTAAGTATCAAATAAGAGTATAAGAGCCAAAACCTGACCACCACCTGCTAGATAACTTCCTCTGCAAAGTGAAGACTCAAAGGAGATAAAATAACCCATTAATAAGATTATTGCCATACTTTGTGATATCTATATCTGTGCCACCAGGCCATCATTTGTTGAGCAGAATATTGAAATCATGACGAAATCCCAGCTCTTTGCTTCCTTCCACAGCAGAGTAGTAGGATCTATTGCTGAACGTATTCCAGGAAGCAATGGCACATGATCAGCATAGTAGCGACAGCAACAAAAAACCCAAACCCCAAACCCACTGCATACAAACAACATGTGTGCCAACGGATACTGCACAAACAGCTCATTTTTCCATCTTTCCCCTAATGAGGCCTCATGCTGGGTTACAAGGAAGCCACCTGCAAAGTTCTGTGTTGATGGATGCTGCTGGCTGTTTCCATAACCCACATATTTCTCCTATAACCTGTTTTCCTCCAGTACGTTGCATGGACATGGAGAAAGTGATTGTTCAGGACTCAACTGAGTTATGGAGGCTGAACTGCTTACACAGGAGCTTCCCTCACTCAGGTTTAGGTGCTGCTACTGCTCTACTTCTAATTTAAGTGCAAATTGGGTTTGCCTAACACACACAGTGAAATGTTTTACTGGAGTCCTCCGTGGTACAGAATTGCTATTTCCCTGGTGGGCGCATGTCTTATTTGTAAGTGAGATGTAAAAATCCTTGGGTTTCAGTACTTCTTGTATATTTTTCCTGCAAGCCCTGGGCCAGCCTGGCATGAGCATAGTCAGTGGAAGCAGAGCCTCCTATTGAGCTCTGTGGAACTCTCACTGCTGCCATCCCTCAGCCCAAGGAGCAGCTGCACTAGCTCCGACAATGCACCATCTCCTTCTGCCAGTCCTCTGGCCCAAGAGGCCCCTGGCTGCTGACGTGGACTGAGGGCCTTCAAACCAACTTCCCTGACCATTTCTACACCCGTGTTCTGCCCAATGTACTGGCAGCAGCAGCAAGCAGTGTCACCGGATTTACTTGACCTCCACATCAGGGCTGCTTCCAGCTCCAACACTTCTGTGCTATTATGTTGGGGTGCACCCATGGGCTCACTAGTCCTCAGGCCAGCTCCTGACCACCCCATGCTGCCAGCCAAGCCCAGCTTTGCTCCTGGCCATCGCATGTTTAACACCTCAGCTGTGTTCCACATCCCATGCTTCTCTCCTTCTCTGTCCTCTAGCCATTGGTATTCCAGTAAGCTAGGTAGGCAACTGTGAGTTTCAAATGGACATTAGAAGATACAGAAAAGTACATCTCTGTGTGTCTGTGTGGGTTTTAAACCTCATCCTTGACTCCCTGCAGCTTGCTTGGCTTCTTAGGGGAAAAAAATCCTTCATCTCTTTGCTGTTATCCCAGCATTTAGTATGGGTTGGGATCCTGCCTTCCTTCACATGCAGCCATGGCTCCAGTGGAGCCCCCTCCTTTCACACTCCAGCTGCAGCAGCAGGAGTGGAAAACCAGGGGGAAGCCCAGGAGGATCCCTGTTTGGCATGAGCAGGAAAACACAGCTGAAAAGTCACTTGGAAATGGCAGGACACGTCCCATGGCAGTATAGTATGGAAATGCAATGCCTTTGTACAGCACAATGAGGGCTGAGGAGAGTTACACCAGCAGCGGAAACACAGCCCTGCAGAGAATGACTGTGAAGAGCCAAATGGGGTGCCAGGAGCCCCCAGCAACCCCTGGCAGCCAGGCTGTCCCCATCTCACACGGACAGTCCCATTGCCCCATGCCGCCCTGCTGGGTTGGGATGCTGGGCATTGCGAGCTGCCGTGCTGGCTGGGCCACCACCAGGAGCAGGTCCCGGCAGGCGGCCGGGACCTTTGTTTTCCCTGCATTGTCCCCCGTACCTATTCAGTCGTTAAATAAATCTGCTGTGTGGCGGGTCTGCAGCGCGCTGATACGAGAGGCGGTCGGAGCTGATGCTTGTGTTTGTACGGGTGAAAGGTTTTATATCTGTTTTGAAAGTTAAACACAATGCAAGTTTGGTAAATAATGACAAGGTTTCTTGTTCTCTGTCAGGGGGGGAGAGGGACCTCGGGCAGGCAAGACCCTGCCTGGAGCCAGCAGAGCAGGGACATCCCCAGGCATACATGAGCAGTATCAGTTAAACACACATTGTTGTGCCACTACCAGATTTACACCAAATCGACTGAGCATAGGGCTGGCTGTGTGCAAGTGATCCCAAAGCAGCTCTGCTTGGCACCCTTTCAGCAGGGCCTGGGGGTCCCTTAATGGCAGCAGTTCTGTCCCCAGGTCCCACCCCACTGCAGCCCCTCCTGATCCCATGCTGGGCAGCCACGCAGGCTGTGCTGAAGCGGAATTCTCCCCGTTCATTTTCCATGTGAAACATCCTTACTGTTTTAAAAGGTCCATCAGGAATGGCAGGGACCACAGGCCTGAAAGCTCCTGCGCAAGGGGACAGCAATGAAACGTTCTGGAATAAATGGCTTCATTCAGAGTGGAGCTGAAAAACACTACATTGATCCAATGGTTTCAAACGGCTTTTCAATAGCTGTGAACAGTGGCGTCCCGCTGAGTTCAAAAGATGGTCTTGTCTGGGCTGAAACAAGGCCCTTTAAACACTGCCATCATTCAGGACATTTCAGACACACACACTCTTTTGCTGCCTCCCTCCCCCTCTCCCCTGTGGAAACTTCCCCATATAATTGATCTTTTCAGGAAAAGAGAATAACAGACTTGGGGTCCCATCCTCTTACAGCAGGAGTCAATGGGAATTTGGCTAATGACTCTCCCGGGAGCAGAGTGAGCCTTCGATTTCCAATAGGGAGGCAGCTTAGTACTCCAGGAGAAGGTTTAATACAGTGCCTGGACTGCAGTGGCTGGTGAGGGGAATAAAAGCCCCCTTGGGCAGCATGCGTGGCTCTGTGCACTGCGCCAGTGACATGACCAGCAGATGCCGGGACTCCACCTGGAGTGGGAAAGCACCCTGTCCCCAGAGCAGATGAGCAATGGGATGCTGAGCACAGGGGAAACCCCAGTGCCCACTGAGCAGTTCAAGCCCTCAGAAAATTTGTGTTAAGAAGCAATTTCTCTCTGCTCCTTTCTGAAGGATGCTTGTTTTACAGCACACACCTCAGCCAGTGTTCATCAGGTGCTCTTCTCATGTTCTCCACCAATTCTCCCTGCAGAAAACCCAGTCTTATCAGGAGTGGCGATGGCTGCACCGGGCTGTGTGACAGCAACAGACCCACCAGCACTGCCAGGGGTCCCACTGCTGTGGGTCCCTGGTCCCCACGTGGCAACTTTTCCTTGTCAGGAGATGGCCCCTTGGCAAAATGAAGATCACTGTGCCACAGACTCTCCCAGGTTCAAAAATACGTGATTCCGCTAATATTTCCATTGAAAGCAAAGAAATGACTTAGAGGATAAAGTGCCATCTAATCTGTGCCAAGAGATGTGGAAACAGATTCCACGTTTTTCCAGGAAAACTATACAACAGCTAAATTGATCAATACACAGACACATCAGAGCTGGTATGTTATTCTGGTGCCATGCAAACAGGTGCCATGCAAACAGGTGCTTTGTACAATCCAATTTTGATGCTTTTTACCATGACAAAAGAATTGGGTTCCTATGAATAAATCTGTAGCTAGACCACACACAATTATTAGGCTTAATACCAATTGTCCCTCATTAATGTTTCAGCAGAGCGATTAGCATTTTGAGGCAAACAAGGTGTACTTACTTAGTGGGACATGACCCAGTGTCATTAAATTATACCTATGATTAATGATCTTCAAAGGCACAGAGCTTTAAGTCTGGGCACGAGTGAGCAGGCAGGGAGGGAGAGGAGGTCGCAGCAGTGGTGGGATGGCTGCTGGGCACGTCTCTGCTGGACCTGCGGCTGCCCGCCAGGATGGGGTGGAAACAAGGCCCAGACTGCTGCAGTAGTTGAACCAAAAAAGGGGTCTGAAGACATTTCCTTGAATGGGCATTTAAGGATCATTTCCTTAAAAGCACAGGGGACAATCCTGAAGCAGCTGCCCAGCACTGTGTCACTTGGTCCATCCAGATTTTCTCTTCTTTCCCTTCCTGTGCCTCCTATTCCCCTGCAGGACGACCCCCAGCTCCACTGCAGCAGCCACCTCTTTAATGTGTGATTACTTCACCTGCAACAGGATGTGAAGTAACACAATCCCATTAGAATTGCCATCCAGCATCATAGAATCATGGAATGGTTTGGGTTGGAGGGCACCTTAAAGATCATCCAGTTCGAATCAGGAGAGATCAAAAATGTGGGGCTTGAGGCAAGTGGGTGCTGTCTCATTGCTGGTGATACCCAGAGAAAACTGAGTGTGCTGGTGGCAGGGGGATCCTCTCTCTGCCTGAAGCACCCTCATGTCCCACTGCATCTCGGTATCATGCATGGTGCAGCAAGGTCACCAGAGAAGGTCAGCAAACCAGGCACACTGCTCCACTGCAGGAGTGGGGCTGCATGTTCAAACTACTGTGCTGGGGACATGCCTGCCTGTTAGTGGGGCCAGGCTGGATGCTCTGAAGGCAGATGTGCCTTGCTGACCACCCAGTTCAGATGCAGAGCCCATTCATTTCATGGCCAACAAGCCCCATCACTGGAGTCTGGCTGGCCCAGTTTTCAGTCTCAGCACTCCAGCTTCTCATGAAATTGTATTATTTACAGAAAACCTTATAACTTACTCAGCAACTGAAGATTATTATCGAAAGTGGTTGAGGAAACACAAAGCAGAAGGTCATTTTATAGCTGAGGAACATGTAAAAAGCAAGGGCAAGGAATGAGTGTCATAAGGAGACGTGGCTCATGACAAATGTTAAAATATTTAGAGAAAAAGAATAAATTTTCCTGCCAAATTTTAATTTAATTAGGGATTGTTTGGGTTTTGTTCGTTTTAATGCAGTTGGTTTATGCCTGTTCATTGAGAAGCATCACTGCTGCCACAACAGGCAGCAAATAGAGGTTGCAAGCTGTGCCATGCCATCCGCAGCCACGTACATGTTCCTCACATGCCAAAGGAGTGGAAGAGGGGATTCATAACAGAAGGACATTACACTGTGTCAGAACAAATTAGGATTGTGCATGATGAAAAGTTATCTGTCTGTACTCACCAGAACAATTTCTTGGTCTTCCCCAGCATTTTCACAATGCTGATACGTAAGCATTGAAAGAACAGAGTGAAAATTAAATGAAGCTGTGGGAAGAACACAGAGTTTACCATCTGACTTTGATTTATGATATTTTTTTGTGGCATAATCAGACTTATTTTTTTTTCTTGCTGGGCAGACTTTGCAGACACTTAGCAATGCAATCAAGGATTCAATGTTTGGCAAAGAATGCTCAGAAATGTCTGCCCAGTAAGTCTGCAGTGGGAAAACAAGCTGAAAAATGCTGGTTGTTGCTCTTTCTTTTTGGTCTGTGGGAGAGAGAGCATAATGTGCACTATGAAAACACCACTGAAATAGCTCAATGTTAAAAAAAAAGGGAGGCGTTGCAGGGGTCGGCTGTGAGAGTGAGCAAGGAAGACAGTGATGGTGATGGCAGCCACGGCACATGCAGAGATGCTTTGTGCAGCACCTGCTGCTCTGGCCTGGCTGCCCAAGTGACAAGGCTGGGGGATAATCTGATCATTTGTCTGCCATGTGCGAGCAAGGGCTCCCCAGTACAAGGCTCAGTCTTGGTGTGAATTCAGGGGCTTCAGTCTCTCAAGTGTTTCCTGTTCTGGCTGGGGCTGACATTGATCAGGGAGGGGGCAAACAAGGTAAGCATGCCCCTTTTGTAAAGGGGCATGCAAAACCCCTTTGGTAAGCTTCCCAAGGGGTTACAGCATCATTCTGTGGTGGGAAATCTGATACATGCGATGAGAGGTAGCAGACAGGGTCTGAGTGATGGGCCATCACAAGTGGTGGGTCAGCATCTGCAGACAGGCGTTCCCCACCACTACAGCAAGACGCTGCCTGCACAGCCCCATTCACTGGCCAGCCCTCACCAGACCTCATCTGCAGTAGGGGCTGCAAGCATGCCTTGCCGCCAGCACCCCCGTTGCCATGCTCCTGCCTGGGCCTGGGCCTGGGACTGCTCTGCCCTCAGGCAATGCTGCTCCTTCCAGTCTGCTTCCAGACTGGGATGGAAGCTTTTCCCAAGAATAAATTTTAATTTGGAATAGAACAAAACATAGTTTTATTTTACTGAAGTGCCAAAAGTCTAACTGAAAAAACCCATCTATCTTCAGTTAAATGCAGAGGCTCGGTTTGTACATTTTTCCTGCCTGTGTTTCCATTGATGTCTGGTACCCAGCTGCAGATCACCACAGCACCACACTGCCTCACCCTTCCTTTGCCTTAAGAGAGTGTTGCAGTTCACAGGATCATCCATGCAAACATGATGTGATACACTCAGGGTCGAACTCACTTCCATTGAAGAGAGGGGAAAAATTGCCATTGACTTCAGTGGATCAAACCCTTCATAACTAATTTATCACTAATTACATTATTAATGTTGGAGTTCCTTATAACACATCCTAAATAGCAGCTGCTATTTGAAGGGGTGATGGCAGGACAGTGCATGCCTTTCTGCAGGACCTCACCAACCTGAAGGAGCTGCATGCCCAGCATGGGCTGGCAGAGAGGTGAGGACGGGTCAGCAGGGGGAGGCTGGGCAGCCCCTGTGCTATGGTGCTGATGGCAGCACCATCAGGATTTCCCTCTTCTCCTGATGCCCAGTGCAACAGAGGAGGAAGTGTAAGAGGCAAGATTAGAAAAGGCAGAAGTGAACTTCATGACTCAAACCAAAATCCTGACCAATGATGACACACCTCTTGTGAAGTGCATGTGGCATTCGCAGCCCTCATACAGAACAGCTCTTACACAAACTGGGGGAGCAGTGCACCCCCAGCTCCTTCCCAGCAGAGAAGCCTGTCCCAGGCATCGCAGGAGTAGCCAGCTTGGCTCTGTCTATCCTTCGGGAGCCTTAGACCTCTGCCACTAAACAACTCCACCTCGACCTCTCCACTGGCACATACACAAGGCATTGCCCACCTGAAAAGGATGAGGGCTGGTTCCCAAGGGAAGGCAACCCCAGGATGGGGCTCCTCACTAACAGGAGACCACTTGCATTTACTGTCATTCTTCTGGTATGGCACAGCCTGCACAACATCTCTTCATGAACAGGGCTGATACTGGAAAAGTGACATACCTTGGATGCAACTCATACCTATTATTTAAAACTGTCCTTGCAGAATTAATTAACATCTCTTTTTTCTCCTCACTGCAGCAGATGTAGTAAGACAACTGGCACTTTGACAGATGACTATGGATATTTTCCGATAGAAACATAACCTGGGGAGCTTGGGTTCTCGTTTGTGAATTTTTTAATACAACTGTATCTGGCAGACACCCAGAAAATCAAAGGGTAGGAGGGTTAAAGGATGAGAGGCTACCAAGCATGGGTACCACACACTGGTGTGGTTTGGTGCTGTATCCTCAGACAAGGCCAAAATGCAGTATAAACCCTGGCTGCTGGTGTGAAGTACCTCTGGGATTGTACCATCAGTTAAGTTCCTTCAGCCTGTCGTAGAGCAGAACACTGCTAACGTACTTGCAAATGACGGTTACAAAACACTTCAATAAATCAAAGGGGGTCACCCACCTGAACCCCCAGGCTGTGCTGGCTGGTGATGAGCAGGGGAGCCCTGGACCACCACCCTCCTGGCCTGCCCTCTGCCTGTGAACACCCTGGCCTTTGACTGTCCCCCTGCTGTCAGGTCCTTTCACTTGGCTTCTCTATGCCATGCTCCAAGTGTTGGGAAAAATCATAATAAAAGTAAAATAATGAGGTCCTGCCTACAGCTACTTTTGTGGCATTACTTGCCTACAAACCGGAGAAGTGATTGCTTATTTACAATTGATTATAAGGGTGGTGAGATTTACTTACTTCTTTGGCACCATCATTACCTCTTGTTCAAGACATGGAAGATGCTGCCAGGGAAAAACATCTGGTAACTGCAATGCCAGGCTCCACATCCCATGTAAAATGTGTAAAGCTCAGATCTGATCTCCAATCTCAAACTACCTTCAAAGCCTGCAGCCCAGCCAGGACAGCCAGCACTATTGCCTGTGACTGAAATAAGGTGAGTGCTTTAATGATGTCTTTCTCCTCATGAGCACAGAGAAATTTCATATTCACAAGACACTTTCTTTCATAATGAAGTTCAGGTGCTGTTTTTCTTGCCTAGAAAACTGGGTGCACCCACATTTCTGCTAAAAATAATAAATAAATACTGGTTATTTTGTGAGACAGTGGGTCGATGGGAGAGGTACACAAAACAGTACCTCCTTTAACATCTATATAGTTAATATACAGAAGGAAGCAGACCTCTACCACATGTTCTTAAATAGAAGATGATGCAAAGCAAAACCAACAAGTGTTAAAATAACAGGGCAGAGACTGCAGCAAGGTTACATTGCTGAGAGGGTGGAAGCAGTCTCCAGAGTATAATAGGTTTTAAATTGGAGGCCTCTACTTAAAACCCGCAGGAAATAAGAAGGGTCAAAGAGGCAAAAATTGCACAACTGTTATATTACTTTAAAAGACAATCTGATTTCTCCTTCAGAAATTGCAGCATTTTTTTGGAAGATGTCTTTGACAAAAGATGTCATAATTCAGGTCCATTGCTGAATGAGAGAGTGGCCAGGAACCCAGAGTTTTATTCAGATGAAGTGTTTCCGTGAGTGTGCTGTACAGCTGTGGCATTTCCACAACACTGGAAATGTTCAGGTTGGGGGGCTTGAACCTGGAAACAGTTCAGTGGGAGAGATCTCCTCAAGACTGCTGCTAGATGCTTGTATTTGGAAGATGTGTAGAGACGGATTTTGAGGATCTAGGGTGGGTGGCAGAGGAGCCTGGAGCTTTACACCCACCTGCATCCATCCCACCTTGGCATAGGCAGGGCCAGCAGCAGTACTGCACCAGGCCTGTGCTCCAGAAGCCAGAGGGAAGCTAGGGACAGAATCCACAGGTGGGAGAAGCTCTCCAGCCATGTAGTGGGACTGCAGGGGCTGGCCATGAAGCAGTGGTACGTGCCTGAGGGGCTATATGCTCACATTGTGTTTGCTGCAGGGATGTGTTTGGGCAGCACCTTTCAACCTGTGAATTCTTGCCACCCTTATTTAGCAACCAAGCCCAACAGAATCCCAACCCCAATTCAACCCAACACCAAGCCAATCCCAATGCCAACGCCTCTCTACCAGTCCTCCATGCAACAGGTCATCACAACATAGTCTGGTTTTTAGCCTATTTTTCTAAAAGCTGAAAAACCCAGTGAAATACAGGGGATGATACGAAATACATTTAGTTCTCCTGTAGGCATTTTAGAGTTTTTCTCTTTTTCGTCTCTCTGTAACATTTAGTCCCTTGCTCAAGATATCTAGTTGTACAAGTTTGGTGGGTTTTATGTTTGTTTGTTTTGTTTTGCTTTGTTCTATTCTTTAAAGAAGCTTAACTCTCTAAATCTCTCCCTGCCTTAGGGAAATATCTGATAGGACACTGCAGTTTTCACCAAGGCAGGTTCAGGCCTAGTGTGAAGCTACTTTCTGGTGTTACTATTCTCTTTCCTCAGAATGAGGCAGATTTTCAAGAAAGCTTGAGTTTTTACCAGTCTCTTCCAGCCAACAAATATGTGCCAGCCATGAAAGCAAGGTTCAGCTCCACTGTGGCAAAGTGTTGCTCCATTCTCTGTAACAAAATAAAACCTCAGTAATGCAAATTTTCGGTAGACTGAGAAGTCTTCTTTCACACTTGAGATACTATTTTCTGTTTACATTATTTCAGTAACTTATTAATATATGGGCTTAGCAGGATTATGCCATTTCTCAATTGCATCCCATAAATATTTAACACTACTAGAAAACAATAATTTTCTAACTCAAAAAACAGTGTTACAGAAATTAAACAATTGCTAAGTGACCATTGTGCTTTTTCATGAACACCATCTACTTTATTAAACTGAAACAAGCCAAGATAGCCAATTACAATGCACTAAAATGTACCATCGGCTGACTGAGAAAGGCTATTATATTTTCAGCTTCCATGTAGTTCAATGAAAATTAGAGTTCAATGTGTATTTTGAATGCAGTAGGTTATTACTATGAAGTTAATCATACCATTACTTTTTATTGTGGGTCAGTCCATAGAAGTTTAAAGGGACCCTGACAGAGAGGAATAAATGAGGCCAGTCCTGCGGCTGCCCTGACAGTGGGGTACTGTGCCAGGCTTAATGCACCCTCCTGAAGTCTTCTCAAATTGTGTCACTTGTAGAATTTGCACTTGACTTTAGCAAACATTAAATGTTCTCATCACTGAGAACTAATTAAGAAATCTGGACCACTATTGCTGAGCTAATTTTGTTCAGGTTGACTGCATGTTCAAATCTGACTCTAGATGCTCATTTAATGTATACTGTTACCAACTATTTCGGTTGGATTAAGGTAATTACCTAGCTCAACACTTTTCTGATACATTTTACAGTAATGGAATCCGAAGCTTTTATACACTTCTCCATCTTCAGTTCAGAGGATTGGGAGTGTGAAGCTGTGCTTGAGGATGGAAAAGCCACAGCCAGGCTAATCAGCAGCCTACAGGACAGTTCAGTCTAGCCTTATCGGTTTGGGGAGCAGCAAACCAAGCATCACTTTGAAAGGCTTTGTTTTCACAGACCTCAGAAAAAGCCTCATCACTGACAACAGTGATGCGCTCTCTTGGGACCTGAGGAGCCAGCAACTTGAATTGGGCAGAGTGGGTGGGGGGCTTCTTGAACCCACTGCACTCTTCTCCAGGGTCCTGTACACCCCGAAACACTGCAGAGGAGGCAGGAGGCAGGCAGGGACACACAATCCTGGACCAGTGGGTGGTTCCTGGAGTGTTAAGTCCTTCCCTTGCTGTGGCAGGCATATGTCCAAAGCATCAGGCTCATCTCGCAGGCCTCCAGGATACATGGCCAGCATGCCACATCCAACCAAGCAGAGGCCAGCCCCTTAAAAAGTGTCCTTGCTTTGGGAATATTAAAGACATTGTGACCACAGAGTAAAACCTCTGTAATTCTGCAACACATCTGATGCACAATATGCTCAGCCCAAGTGGAGGACCCAGAGGTGATACCTTCCACATGACCACAGCTCACATCCTTCAGACACAACGTCCTTCACCCATTTACCACAATTGCATCTCTAAAACTGCAGTCCTACAACTGCTCACGATGTTAGTACCCATGGTGAGATATAGGGATGCACCCTATGGAACAAAGCAAGGAAGTGGGATTTTCCTCTGCACCAAAATACAGGCAGGTAATAGAAAGCATTGGAAAACTCATTGTAATTAAACCAAACCACCAACCATTTCAGAGAACAGCAGTGACTGAATGCATGTGTGGCACATGGGACACTGGCATATCCCCTCTGACAGACAAGGTCATCACAGCTTTGCTCCTACCTTGGTGGAGGAGGCCAGCTAAAAGGGCAGGAGGAGGGTCCAACACAGAGGATGTGAAATGGGAAGGCAGATTGTGACCTGGGGAAAAGGAGAAGGCATCCTGATCCTAAACCCAGGGTGAGGGTGGCAGTGGCCTGCATGTGGCTAGAGAAAGGACTCATTCTTGGAAGACAGCAAGGACGTTGACACAACCCTTCAGGGTGCATCAGCCAACATATGCCATGGCTTGTCTGCAGAAAGCTCCAGGGTTCACCTTGCCTGCTAACAAAAAGATTAAAGAATAGAAAGAACGCCTTTCATAAACTACAATTTGATGGGATGGAATTTCTTCCTGAGAGTGTTAACCTATAAGGCACAGAGCCACCACACTGTGACATTTGCCATTTTCTCATGTGTGGATGGACACGTACCTTGAAGCTTCACAGCAGCCTGTTCCAAACCATTACAACTGGGGCTGCAACACAGGTCTCTTACTGGGGAGAAGCAGGTGGGACACAGTAGCTCTTGTCCCCTCATCACTTCTCAGGAGATGTCCACATAGTGGGGAAAACAGCAGAACTGCTGAGGTGATAGCAGAGTTTTGAATTTGTGGATTTCCTACACAAATTGTTTCCATAAAACATCCAATCTCTCCTTCTTTGTTCTGCTTAAGTGTTTTATTTCCACCTATTCAGTGGTTTGCAGAGCTATGGCAGAGCCTCTGAATGTCTGTTTTTTTGTGCACAACACAGAATACTGTTCAACAATGCAGGAAGGGAAGGATGATGAAAGTCTACAGGCATTTTTTAAGTGACAGAATCAGATTGTCTTTATTGTACATCATAATTGTGCATTACAACCATGCTGAAGACCCCACAGCTATTTCTAGTTAAATTAGACACAGTGCCAAGAACAGAGCTTTCTTCAAGAAGAGATTTTAAAGCTCGGGTTTGAACATCTTGGCATACATCTTGCATGCTCTTTGAGACCTCCTGTCACTTACAAAATGATCTCCCTCCCATAATCTACTTTTGCAGTCAATACTAACCACAACACTTCAAGAAAAAAGATTTTAAGTGATAATCATGAAAACAGATATGGACTTACTTTTCATAATGTCATGGTGTCGTGGTTTAAACCCAGTTTCTACTCCCTCCCCCTCTTTCTTTCCTCCCCCCCCCCCC
>NDXB01010713.1:22500-31350 GCA_002631895.1 Agapornis roseicollis | reverse complement strand
CCCCCCTTCCTCCCCACTCCCGGAGGGATGGGGAGGAGAATCGAAGGAATGCAACTCCCACAGGTTGAGATAAGAACAGTTTAGTAACTAAGGTATAACACAAATCACTACTGCTACCACCAATAATAATAATGATAAGGAAATAACAAGGGAAGAGGGTACAATACCACCAGCCAAAAACGAGCCCAACCGGGAAGTGAAGTGTTCTCCTGGGTAACTCCCCATTACCTCCCTGGGCATGATGTGCTGTGGTATGGAATACCATTTTGGCCAGCTTGGGTCAGGTGCCCTGTCCCTGCTTCCCCCCAGCCTTCTCTCCTCCCTGGCAGAGCGTGAGACTCAGAAAGTCCTTGGTCAGAATAAACATTACTTAGCGACAACTAAAAAACCACTGGTATTATCAGCTACGTTCCAGGGAGAATCAAAACATAAAAAACTGCATCAGCTACTAAGAAGGAGAAAAAACTGACTGCTACTGCTAAACCCAGGACACATGGTAACATGGAACAATGAAAATCTGCCAGTGTTTATTGTCTTGAGGCTTCTATATCTTCATAACCAAAGATGCTGCTGGGGGGGGATGTCTCACACTCATGCTGCTGTAGCTCTAGGTGACTAGCAGAAAGGCTACTGTTGTGGCTGAAAGGCCATGAATTGTCCCTTCTTTCTGCAACCAACTGCTGTGTGGAAATGCATGCAGAAGCATTAGACAATAGCAAGTCAGCATCTTCCTTCTCCTCCTCCTCCTCCTCCTCTTGCTGCTGCCAGTACAGCCTTAGATACAAATTTAGAGTTCTCTCTTTTTTTCCCCTGCTTTCCTCAGTCACCAGGAGTTTTTGGAACACAAAAGGACACCATATTCCCCAAACCTTCACAAAGGTAAAGGTAAATGTGCAAATCTTGGTAACATTGGTGCTTGCTGTCTCAAAAATACAAAGGGAGACTGGCTTTCCTGAAATCACTTACATTCTTCAAGGCATTAAAATTTATCTACAGGCTTGGTACATAAATACCTCACATGCAGTCAGCTCAGGTGTTCCCACTTACTGACACAGCCCAGAGGGAGAGCTTACCACCCCCGAATATGGTCTTATGCAAAAGGTATGATTCCACTAACTGGCAAGAAATCCTCCCACCATGAGAGCTGGCCTGTGCCATTTAAGAAGGCATAGATGGCATTGCATTGCAGTGCATAAAGCTGGTGAAGAAGATACAGAAAATATCTTCTCTGCACACAGAGGTCAGCTGGGGACCATGACAGGATGCGAGAGGCTCAGCCCATCCTTCACCCTTGCCACACTTACACCTTCACAAACAGGTAGAGATGGAGCAACAGAGGTAAACTCCCTTAAAATATTGTATTATCCTCAGTGCCCTAGAAAGTCTTTTAGTTGTTGATTACATGATTGATTACACACTTCTGCTACAGCAGCAACCAAAGGGTCCATGTGCTGGACCATGACATGCCAGTGGCTTTCCCTGCTTCCATCGGATCTCCCTAGCCCTTTCCTGCTCTGGCTTTGCCCATACCCCTCCCCCCCCTCCAACCCCAACAGCTGATTGCACTAATCGTTATGTTCCTGGGCAGTAGTGGAGCTGGAAAAGCGTAAGATGAGAAATATCTTGTGAAAATAGCTAAAGAAAGTCATCAGAAGCAAGAATCCAAATGCAAATTAAGCTACTAACAGTGAAATGCAACAGATCTCTCTTGGGAAGTGAAGACATTTGGTCTGTTGAAGAAAGACAAGAGAGTGGCCATAAGACCTTTGCATGCTCCACAGCAAACATGCTCAATCAGATGAGTTTGGCCTTCACTCCCCTGCAGACCTTGCCCTCCCTGTTAAGCTGCTAACAAGTGCCATTTATGATGGCTCTTTCTGGGATGCGGTTGCCTCTAGTTCAGGAAATTGGATTGAGCTTATCCCTCATACACCACAAATTGGGCAATAACTTTCAGTCACTACCCACGAACTAGACTTGAATCAGCCATCTAGAACTGAAAGGTCCTCTAAAGCCTATTACCAGCCTCCTGAAATATCCAGTTACTAAATGGACTTAGCACATGAGACACAGGAGTGCCAATATTTATTAGGTGATCACGCTGTTTTCTCTATCAATTTCAGCCATGACCCGAGACATGGTGTGCAGCACTGCAAGGCACAGGCAGCCAGAACAACTCTCTTTGCTGTGCTTTATTTGCTGAACTGGATCCTATATAGCAGATCTTCAGCTCATATGACTTGATTTGTGTCCATCATCACCTCGTGCAGCACTGCAAGAGGTTCCCAGGATGGATCTCCCCCCAGCTCACTTTGTCCTGGCTCACAGAGCCATGATGGGAAGTGCTCACAGGAAATGCACACCAGGAGCTCTGGGGCAGGAGCAGGCAGTGCTCACACAGATATGACTGCGGGCACTTCTCAACCTGGATTAGATGTCCCCCACAAACCTAATTTTAAAAGGACTTATTATGAAATACAGGCTGGCATGGATTCCTAAAGAAACCTAACCACCCCCAAGAGAAGAGCCCTTGACCATTACAGCATGAAAGGATGAACAATTGTCGTGGTTTAACTGACAGCAGGACATCAATAATGAGTGAAAGCCAGGCAGGTTGGACCCTGCTGCTTGATCTTCAGGCAGCCAATACCAAGAGAAGGGACATCTTAAAAATTCATTATTTTTCTTCTTTTTTTTTTTTTTTCTTTCTGTCATTCAATGATGTGAGAGCGAGTACAACTGCAGCTGCAACTTCTCCATTTGGTAGAATTTACTTCAGTGATTAAAATAACTGCATGGAATTAGCACGATTTTAACATTATTTTTTATCTGAAGTGGCAGAAAATCATTGCTCCTGGGATAATTCTTAACCTAACAGAATGACCTCTATGAAATACATCCAAAAGTTTTATGATTTTCCCCTTCATGCTAATTTAATGTAGTCCAATTGTTTAATCTTAAAACGAACACATTCAAAATGAAGTAATACAGTTTACAACAAGACACTGTAGGAAATAATTAGGTTGCAAGTTCTGGAGGCTTTAATATGGTTGAAATTATAGAACTATCTTTGAATTCCCTGTATGGTCCTATTAAATGCAGTAGGCATTGATGTCGCTAGCTGTCAGGAAGCAAAATGAAAAATAGTTTTAATAGCTGCTCTTTGACCTGTTTTATATTTTATGTCAATTATAACAGCACACAACCATGCATAATTATGAAGCATAGATGCATTAAAATGTACACATAATTTGTGTTCTTATGGCAACCATTGCATTAGGATCTAGAAAACAAACTGATGACTTCCTACTGTTGAGTTGTCTTAATATCAAATATGTAAGAGTTTTGGCTCTCTACTTGCTCTGTGTAATTTAAAAATACCCTGAGAGACAAACAAAAATCAGTGTGTAAATGTACATCTGCCATGTGTGCCAGGTCTCAGACTGCAGGGAACAGCACTCACAGCAGCTGATGACTTAAGGCAGTCAGGCACGCAAGCATGCAGGCCTGGGTTTTCAAACGATCTGTTTCATCCACCATAAAAGTTATTTGCTGGTCCACGGAAGATCCACAACAGTCCTTTGTCTTCATTTGGGTCTTAAACAGGAGTGACTGCTGCTCTGGTTTCAAAAGTGGACAGTCAACTTATCTTCTGAAGCAAGTTGATAAAGATGAAAACGTCATCTAGGACCTGAAAAAATCAACATGCTAAAACAAACCTACACAGGGAAGAGCCTGATTTAAAGGGGACTTTTTAATAAACGGTCCTCAGATCTTCTTCCCAATCAGAAAATACTTGGATGTAAAGCAGAAAATGTAGGTGTGGTCACACTACAAGAAAAAGGCATCATGGAACCTTCACATAGGGATCGTCTGAAGTGAAAAAAACCCTTCAGCATGGTCCACGGTGCCAACAACTGCAACACATGCTCAGATTTTCACATCCTTTGAGATGCTGATAGTGAAGAGGATGAGATCACGGCTTTATTTCTGTGCTTCAAGAAGCACCTGAACCACCTTAGGGAAGATGCTTCCTACTTGAAGTGTGTCTGTTAGCACTGCAGCCTGCTGCACTGCTGTGCTTGCCCCCCTGCCCTGAGACTGTGATGGATCTCACGCTTTGACATCAGACCTTAGTACCACTTCCAAACACTCCTGTTCCCAGTGCTGGCGTGCATCATCCCCTGGCATCATCCTAAAGAGAAGTTCATGGAGTATTTTTAAAGAAAAAATAACCTGTGAAATCCGGAAAATTCATCCCCTGTGAAACCAAGACGTGCCGTATTTCTGCTGGAACTGGAATCTTTCTTTTATTGAAGTCATCTGCTCAGTTCACCATTGCCAGAAGGTTGTGGGAACAGACAAGGCACTGTGCCGGCGATGCCAGCATGGGATGGTCCCCTGCTGCACTCTGGGTTTGCAAGAAATACAGCTAAGAGCAGGGAAATGCAGAAAGCACCCAAAAGGGCGTGCAAGCATCTGCCTTGCGTCTGGCCTTGCCTGGCTCCACCACTGGCCTGGCATGGGCAGAACATCCAGGTCTGGCCTAGGAAGACCCATGTACATGGCCTCACTGCTTTGTGGGTATGAATTCAGTATCTGAAGAGGAGGATTTAAAGAAACCACCAGAATGTCCCTGTGTGCTGCAGACTTTCCCTAGCCACAGGTCAACGAGCCCATGCATGTAGTGCTGAACTGGCACACAGCACTGCCAGTTTGTTTTGCACCTTTGAGCCCAAAATGAAGTCCCACAGTTTGAATAAAACTTGGCAAATAAAAGCTTACACATTGATTTGTTAATAATGCATCCTTGTGCTCCATGTAACAAATCTCTGCCTTTCTGAAAGGGTGTGGGGAATTTCATGAAAATCATGTCTCACACAGAGACCCTGAGGACAATTTTTCTTGGGTGTCTATAGGTGCCTTCACATTTTAATCTGTTTTAGAATGCTCTCTATAGAATCCCAGTGGTTTCATTCATACTAAAAACATACCTGCAAGATACAACTATTACATTCTGCTTAACATTCAAGGCAGGTCAGTGATGTCTAACATTGCTTCCCAGCAGAAGAAAGGAGTGTTTCCTAGGACAGGGGATAACAGAAGGACGGCAGTTGACGTTATTTACGGGGCTACTGCTTTGCACAGAGCTGCCAGGGCTCGGAGAGACCATGGCACGAGCCATCCATCCCAGCCCAGCACACTGAAGCTGGACTCTCAACACCCAGGTGGCCCTTAGTATGGTTCCTGTGTCCTGGAGGTTGATGTGGCAGCATCACAGCCCTGTGCTGTGCCATGGGATGAGCAGTTTAGAGCTAACCATTTCAGCCTTTTTAATTCAGGCTTAGATCAGATCTCACAAGTCAGAGTCCCCCCTGACCTGCACAAAGGGTCTCTTGGCTCAGGGTCTGCTGAGAGGGTGCTGTGCTGGCAGACAGGCTGCTTGCAGGGCAGAAGAGGGAACATGGCACTGCATAGCTCTGCAGTGGCCAAAAGCCAAGACTTCAGTCAAAGCAGAGCTGAGACAATCAGTAGAGTACCAAGTTTGCTAAAGGTGTTTAGTCTCTACCCAGCATACTAACTGCATAGTGCTGGTCTGAGCAGCTCACCTCACCTGAGCTCAACTCCAAGCAGTGCAAAGGATTTGCTTCTACCACAGCTAGCCTGTTCATGGGAACAGCAAGCAGTGCACCTAAACCCCAATTCCTTCCCTTTCAGAATACACCAAGAACCAAGGGATGATGGAACTGTTAGAGGGAAAAGTGTTATGAGGACAGCTCCAGGGTTTCTCCTCATCCCAGAATAGGTACATTTAATTACAAGGACAGAATTCAGAATCCTCCTCCACTGACTGCCTAGCCCCTCCTGCTCCCTTCCCATGAACCCCAGTGTAATTATGCCCAGCGGCTTACCCTGCTACCTCTATGCTGCTGAAGCCATACCTTTGGAGAGAGACCCAGTGTGACTAGAAGACAAAGTGAGGAGCACCACTTTCCACAGAATAGAGCCTTTTCGCCTTCTTTCCCAAGCACAGTTCTGAGCAAAGCCACCAGCTCACCATGCCGTTTCCAGACAACAGATGTAAAACATCACCTCCCTGGCAATAAGCTGCAGTTTGAGCATGGCATTGTCCTGACAGTGACTTAGCATCCATTCTGTCTCACCAATTCCTCTAATGGTATTTCTTTACAAACATATGTATTTCAAGCAGAAGTGTTACATGGTAGAATTTCATATGTAGAACATGACCTGCAATCTGATTTCCACTTGCCTACATATCTTCTTCATGATAAAGCTGGTTAATACAGCATCTTGGAGTACTACAATTTGCAAACTCATTTTATTACATCCATGTTGTTGCTGAGCCTTCCTGTTGTGGCTGAGGCTGTTTAGACCAGGTATTGCTATAGGATAAGGAGCTCAAGCTCAATCCCACAAGCTGCAGGAGGATCCACGATCTTCACCATTGGCAGCCACTAATGTATTTTCCATGGGTCTTTGGGCCTTCGTCCTGGGTTTTGCTTGGATAGAGTTAATTTTCTTCATATTGCTGGTACAGGGCTGTGTTTTGGCTTTAATCTGAGAATAAGGTTGCTAGCACACCAATGTTTTTAGCTGTTGCTCAGTAGTGCTCACCCTAAACAAGCACTTTTCATTGTCACATACTCTGACAGAGCAGAAGGGCACAAGAAGCCAGGAAGGAGAACAGCCAGAACAGCTGACCCAAAATTGAGATGTTTCAAGTAATCTCATGGCTGGGAAATGCCATCTTCAACACACAAAAAAATCACCCTTAGCAATTCCAAGGCATGAGTGCACTTTCAGCAGAAGAGCAGCTCAGGGCCTGGGGTTTGGTTAAGTTGTTTGTTTGGTTTGGGTTGGGTTGGGTTTGCTTCTTTTGTGTAAGAAGGAAAAGGAAGTGACTTAGGGATTTCCCTTAGATGTACTTTGCTTTACACTCAATTATCACTGAGAAATTTAGAAAACAGAAATAAATCTGTACTCTCTAAGCAGCCACCAAAATGTATGAGCTAGGACATGGAACACTTTGTATCCTTACCTCTATGTATAGGTGATGCTGTCCCCTGTGCTTCCCTTACCTCTCCTAACTGGATTCTTGAGCTGCAGATAAAAGCAGACCTGAAATGTGGGGATGGCACTGCACTTGGACCTGCTGGTGCTAGAGCCCTAACAAAACCATGGCTGGGAATGTGGCCAAATTCATTGCTCTTCTGTGAAGCACAAAGGTGGAGAGTCCTTGGCAGGGGGAAGACAACATTGACATGTGCCCGATACACTGGACTTTACCCAACCAACCCAAAGGAATTGCTAAAACATTTTATTTTCTGCTTAGGTAAGGTTTTACAAGTGCCTGTCCTGCTCTCTTTCATTCAGTGCAGGAAGAATATTAGGGTGGGAGAAGCAAACAAGGGAAACAGTAGTTAGCAATAAATGAACTTGGCGGTGAATGAACTCGAATGAGGATTCCTAAAATGCTCAGAATAAAACTAGAAAGAAATGTTCTCAGATCCATTTGATTTACACTGCGTGTACAGCCAGTGAGGAGTTTAAACCTGCCCTTTCTGCAGTCACTTCTCAAGTTGGATCGAAGTTCTGCACAAACTTGACATCATTCCTGAAACAAGAAATTTGAAGAATAACTGTTCCCTTGTCCCCACTCTCTGAAGTGAGAGAGTGGGGACAACTATTTATGCACAATTAGTTATTCTTGATTTTAAACCATCATCTGTTATCTCATCACTAGTCTCTGCCACAGCCCAGAGATGAATTTGATTAACACTGTTGGTAGTTATCATCATAGAATCATAGGATCACAGAATGGTTTGGGTTGGAAGGGACTTTAAAGATCACCCAGTTCCACTCCCCTGCCACAGGCAGAGACACTTTCCACTAGACCAGATTAGTTATGAACTGGACAAGCACCTGAAGAAGTTCTACCCTTTAGGAGGTGGCAAAAAAAAAAGTGCATCCCCCCCCAGTTTGGGCTGACAGGCAAGAGGAATGGACGAAACACCTGCTTGCATAACTGACATCACCTCTGGTTTTCTCTGGGTTTGCTATAACAGCATTGCCCAGTGCCTAGATAAGTGTCAAGTGTGAACTCCTGGAGTAAAAACCTCCTGGAAAGCAAGTGTGTCACTTGCCTTTCCCCTCTTACACCAGCTTCCTGCCTAAACGCCTGGCAGAGCACGAAGAGGTAAGTGAGGAGCTTCAGCTAGGCACCAAGGTGGCTGCTGTCACTGATTTTACAGGAATCTGGAGTCACTGCTGCAGCGCAGGAAAAACTTCCCAGGTTATTTACTTGGAGCAATGCCTCTGCTCTGCTGGAAGCTCCGATTCCAGCTCTCCCCACCCCTCACTGTTAAATTGTCACACAGGCTTGTAAACAGGAGGCTCCGCCGGTTCCCTCGGAGTGGTTTGAGCAAACCAACATCATAACAAGAGTGTTTATGGAAAAATGCTTAAGCACTGAAGCAGAAAGGGCTTAGCACTGATCAGACCTCTCTCCCACCTTTATTCTTCACTATCCACATTGAAATGCAAATATCAGTGCAGGGTTTCCACCAGCGTGCCACTCACAAATTGAAAAGCAGTTTTTATCTATGCAAATGTAAGCATGGTAATTGAAGTTAATCAATCAATGCTAGCTTTCACTAAAACCTTGAACATGATTGAATAAAGTAATTATCATTCAGCAGAAAATGATGAAGTTGTAGACAGCATGAACCTTATTAAAGGAGGATTTTGAGTCACAATGGCTTAATTTAGCTAACAGCCCAGCCTTAGCCCAAGCACCACACTACCCTGGCTGTCTGGAATTGTTTTAGG
>NDXB01010713.1:0-17500 GCA_002631895.1 Agapornis roseicollis | reverse complement strand
AAGGAGAGGGTGAATCGAGTCAGTTTGCTGAGGTGAAAGCCATCCAGCTGGCCCTGGACATTGCTGAACGAGAAAAGTGGCCAGTACTTTATCTCTATACTGACTCGTGGATGGTGGCAAATGCCCTGTGGGGGTGGTTGCAGCAATGGAAGCAGAACAACTGGCGACATAGAGGCAAACCCATCTGGGCCAATGCACTGTAGCAAGATATCACTGCCCGAGTACAGAACCTGGTGGTAAAGGTACGCCATGTAGATGCTCATATACCCAAGAGTCGGGCCACTGAGGAACACATGAACAATCAACAAGCGGATAAAGCTGCTAAGATTGAAGTGGCTTATAGAATTATAGAATCATGGAATCAACAAGGTTGGAAAAGACCTTTAAGATCTTCAAGTCCAACAGTTGCCCAGCACTGCCAAGGCAACCACACTGAGGACCTCATCTACATGGTGTGCGAACACTCAGATGGACTTGGATTGGCAACATAAAAGTGAATTATTCTTGGCCCGGTGGGCCCATGACACTTCAGGCCATCAGGGCAGAGATGCAACATACAGATGGGCCCATGATTGAGGGGTGGACTTAACAATGGACACTATTGCCCAGATTATTCATGACTCTGAAACATGTGCTGCAATTAAACAAGCCAAACGTTTAAAGCCTCTTTGGTATGGAGGACGATGGCTGAAGTACAAATATGGGGAGGCCTGGCAGATTGACTATATCACACTGCCACCAACCCGCCAAGGCAAGCGCCATGTGCTTACCATGGTGGAAACAACCACTGGATGGCTGGAAACATACGCTGTGCCCCACGCCACTGCCCGGAACACTATCCTGGGCCTTGAGAAACAGATTTTGTGGCAACACGGCACGCCAGAGAGAATTGAATTAGACAGTGGAACTCATTTCTGGAACAACCTGATAGACACTGGGCCAAAGAGCATGGCATTGAATGGGTATATCACATCCCCTACCATGCACCAGCCTCTGGGAAAATTGAACGGTACAATGGGTTGTTAAAAACTACACTGAGAGCAATGGGTGGGGGAACTTTCAAGCATTGTGACACACACTTACCAAAGGGCACCTGGTTGGTCAATACTAGAGGATCTGTCAACAGGGCTGGCCCCGCCCAGCCAGAACTTCTACATATTGTAGAGGGAGACAAAGTTCCTGTGGTGCACATGAAGAATTTGCTGGGGAAGACAGTCTGGGTCAT
The DNA here is from genome assembly GCA_002631895.1 of Agapornis roseicollis. NCBI lineage: Eukaryota > Metazoa > Chordata > Aves > Psittaciformes > Psittacidae > Agapornis > Agapornis roseicollis. Next base: position 16,275 of record NDXB01010713.1, on the reverse strand, counting down.
TCCTGCTTCAGGTCAGGGCAAACCCACTCATGGGATTGCTTTTGCTCAGGGACCCGGATATACTTGGTGGGTAATGCGGGAAGATGGGGAAGTCCGATGTATACCTCAAGGGGATTTGATTTTAGGGGAAAACAGCCAATGAACTCAATTATATGCTGTTTCTTGCTATGTAACACTTTTATAACCCACCAACCAGATGTCTTCAGGTCACAAGCGACTGGCCCTGACTTCCGTCCAATCATCATTGCAGCAAAGAATGAACTTTGATAGAACCAGACGAGCTCAGCAGTGACCAGAGGAGTTCCACGGTATCATCAGCAGGCAATAATCCAACACTGCGCACTACCTCTCCTGCTCTGAAAGACTGTTACAAGGGATGGAGCCTGATATCAAGGACTGGATGGACTCAGCAGGCTGTGTGAGAAAGAGGCTGCGTGGTTCTGAGTTACCAGCTGGACTTAAACCACTACACCTCCCTATGAAAAAAACATGTCCATGTCTGTTCCACTATTTGCACATGAAAATGTATGTCCTACTCCCTAGGCAAATCTAACAAGTGTTCTTCTAGCTCATTCAGCTCTTGTGGCACATGTAGATATGTACTTGGCACAACAGCCACAGATTACCTGCGGAACCCCTGCTGATCCTACCCTGAGCCCTGTGAGGCCAGGAGGTTCACCCCCAAAAGAAGGACCCCTGGCAATTCCCACTGATTCTCATGGGACATGAGGTGTCTCATCAGCTCAGGACCTTCCTTCCCTGCCCAGGCTCTGTGATTGCAGTGAGCTGGCAAGTGTGGAGTAATATAGTGCTACCCAATAGCGTAGAAGACAACTCCTGACTTACAAAGCTTTTCAATTTCCAGTGAAAAAGAGCAGATGGAATGTGGGATTGCACTTATTCAGTTAAATGTATTTAAAAGTTAGGCTTTTAGCTGGGGTAGTCACAAGCCTCCACCTGTAGACAAAGGAGAGAAACAGGCACTTCCAGAGCCACATTCATGCCATCAGAGAGAGGTATCTAAAGACAGCACCTCTGGCAGGTTATTCATCCCATCCAGCAGTTTCTCTACAGACAAGAAAGGGAGTCTAGACAACCGCTGTCTAACCTTCAGATGGCAAAAATGAGGTGAGATGAGTTCAATACAACATAGATAAAAGTATACATGGGCATGAGTGTTTCCTTTCGATACCATCCCCCGGCTCTTCTACAACGTTAATGTTGTTGATTTTTTTGTTTTTTTTTTTTAATGTTAGCTACCATCTGAAGCCAAATATTTATTTAGTAGCAAAACAGGTCAAACCAACTATTATAGATCTGTCTGTCGATTAGCAGCAGTTTTGTTACCACAGAAGATAACTAATGCACTATTCCCATCCTGTATCATGGTAACTTCTTAATCAAAGTCTATCCCAGATATCATAAAGCCCATGTCATCCAGGGGAACACTTTCAAGGGTTTCTCTTTTCCACTTCCTGCTGTTGAAGCAGACAACAAGGTAGCTCTGATGTAAAGGTGCCTGGCCACTTATAAATAAACAGTGTGCAGCATATAAATTCTTTGAACTCATCTACCAGTCCAGATTTCCAAATTACTTATCTGTGGTGGTAGTCAGCAAGTAATCCCTTAACAAAAGCTCACCATTAATAGTCCTAGTTTCTGCTCTTCTGGCAGTAATGGACCAGTTGTCAGGCAACACATATTACACATCTGCAGCCTGGCTTATTCAGGCCTCTGCAAACATCATGGAGGAAAACAGCTTGATGGAGACAAGCGGGCATTCTTTGAGACTTACAAAGGGCTTTGGAGTGCCAGGGCAACATGGGCTTTCTCACAACCCATCGTGGAGTTCTCTGTTCCTTCAGAGAAAGGAGAAGGTTCAGCGGAGTGATTTGGAAATGGCATCTTGTGTCACCCCACAGTAGCCTGTCAATTCTCAGTGGAGGATACAGTTTAAAACATATCCTTCCCTCCCTGGCAGTGCTATTGCCCAGCTTTGGCAGCTACCCACTCAACTGCCTTCCACAAATCCCATTCCAAGGTGCTAAATTTCCAGCATACCCATGGATCAGATTTGGATGTTAGAAATGCCATTGGGTGCCTACAACTCAGGAACTATGACCTTCAGCATTATAGTGGCCAAATCTCCTGTTGGCTATAGACCAAAGGCACTGAAAAGCCTCATAAAAAGAGAAACAGAGAGGCTGTTTACATACATTTAGCTAGCAACAGGACATCTCTTTCTAGGCTGCCCCAGATTGTGCCGTGATAGTTTCCAGTCTGCAGCACACTGGGTATTCAGTCCACACCTTTCTAAAGAAGAGGAAAAGACTCCAGTTTTACAAGATCTGTAGGGCAGGACTCCCTTACAGGAGTCATTGCTGATCAGAGTGGTTTAGGTATGAAGAGACAAGGTGTTAGGGTGAGCCTGGCTCTTTCATATTCAAACTGTACATTTCATTCCTTTTACCCTGTCTTTAGAGGCATTTTAGTACTTGCTCAGCAGTAACATTTATCTGTGATTTAATTGTTTTACTTACTTACTTACATGCTTGGATTTACATCTTGCACGGGTTCATATTGCCCATCTTAGGGCAAAAGCCACGAAAACATGAGGTTGTGCTTAAAATACAACTTGTAAATCACCCACAGAGTTAGAACAGATCTGACATGAAGTTACTCTGTTCTGTCCTTTGCTCTCAAATGGAGAAAAGCTTTTAAATCAAGTAAAGCCATTGTACATTCACAATAACTGGAAGCAAATTTAAATTATATCAGTTTCCAAAATGAGAAAACATGTTTTCAAGAGAACTGCACAGGCCCATGCATCAGTCTGGGTCCCAAAGAAGTTTGATACTGAGTACTTTGATGACGTCTCCAGCGGCTGCCTGGCACTGACTGTGTCTGATGGGAGTTGTAGCCTTCTGCTCCAGCTTATCACACCATAAAGCTGGTGCTTGATTGGCCACTGCCTGTGTGATGGTATGACCCAGAGCCACCATTCAAGGGCAGAATGTGAGGTATTGTACATACAAGTCCTTTCAGCCTTTTGTTTTTGCAGTGAAATGAAACGTGTATTCCAGTAATTAAAAAACATACATTCTTAGAACCTTCACATCTACACTTTTAATCTCCTGTTGCACTGCCAAAATGTGAACAGCCAGTCTTACGTGTTAAAAAGGGATGTTAAAGACTTAGAAAAGCATATAATCTTTCCAAGCCATAGACCAAAGAGCCAGTAAACCAAAGTCTGCAAGATGAGAACCTATTCAGGGCATATGGACTAACTTATTCAGGAGTAAGCAAACTAATTTAATCTGTTGTTCTTTGATTTGCACAGAATAAACCTGCCAGACTGATACACATCTTACACAAAGGCCCATTTCTGGCTTAGCAGACTAGGGACTGTATTGTCTTTTGTTTGGTGTTAGACCTGAAAACAAAAGACTTCAGTTGGGAATAGTACTCATTTTCTGAGCAGTAGCACAACCAGTCTGCACTCTAAAAGTGTCATTTAGGTGTATTCCACTTCTTTGCAAGTGTAGGCATTAGTTTTGTGCTGCAGTGTACTCTCTCCTCGTTTGCGCTAGCACAGGAGTTTGCTGGGCTACATTATCAACCAGGGTAGAGGACTGACATGGCTCAAATCCCTCTTGCTCCCCTTCCTGCCAGAGCACACAGACTTAGAGATGAACCTCTTCACTTTCTGGAGGGCTTCAATGAAAGGACAATTCATTCACTGGCTGTTGGCCCTCAGCCCTGCATTTGGTCATCTGTTTTGGCCAAATTCTGCCCTTGGGCATGGCCTAACATGGTCACACAATGCCTTCAGTAGCAATCCTGAGATTGCTACTGCTGAGAGCACAATTTAGCTGTTAAAGCTGACACAAATCCTGGTGCAAAGTCTTTCCTTTGTTCTTTGTTATCTCAGAAAGAATTTCAGCCTCCCTTGCAGCTGTTATTTTTATCCAACAATAACAACACTTTGGTAGTCTTTACAAAAAATTAGTATCTGCCAAAACTTCTGCTTAAAATAGCACTGTACAGCATTTAAAGTATCATTTCTCTTTCATTACTACTTTCAGGCATCACGCTTAACTCCATTCGTTGCCTTTTTATATTCTGAGTTCAGTAGCTGCATTCCCTGTGCAGGGATGAAAATAACACATGTACTTTTTAAAATTACTCTCCAACTTCCAGTGGACAAAACTGTCCCAAACAGCACAGGACCAGGCTCTTAGTCCCTTTCTGGTATTGAAGAATATTTTGCTGGGCAAGTTTTCCTACTGAATAGGTAAAACTATCTGTGGAATAAGGTACCATTTGGGAATAGTGAAGATTTTACATTTAACCCTTCATTACAGCAGTACCGCTTTTACTGTAGCCATATACCAAATCCAGGGCATCGCTTCGGGTAACACCAACAAAACCACTAAACAAATTAGCAAACAAACATTTAATCCTCCCTCATGGTTAACTGCATGCTGTTACATTTAAATGGGCTTCAAGCTGTCTTCTGTGAATTCCTGGAGTAGTATTTTCCAGATATAACATCTTTTACATCTTTATTTTACACAAAGATTTAATTAAATACTTAATTTTTAAAAATTAGTATGCAGAAAATTGAAGTCTGGTTGTATGCTCTGCTCTCCTAAGATGCTTAAAATATAGTTGAGATTTGAGGAAAGTGGATCAAGAAGTCATGGAAATTCAAAGTTTAAAATGAGGTATTACCAGGTTTTGAAGACTGTACATATACATCACACTCACATTCAGGCTCTCAATCATGGAATCATAGAATAGTTAGGGTTGGAAAGAACTTTAAAGGTCACCTCGTTCCAACACCCTGTCGTGGGCAGGATCATCTTCCACAAGACCAGGATAATGTAGAATATCTTGTTCTAGGGTACTGCCATGGTTCAGATGTAATATCCTTGTCTCATTGAAATTACAGTTTTTGTTGCTGATTATCTAAGCTGGCAATGAAGGGGGCTGGAATAAGCCCTCTTCTAGTAGCTACATAAGAATCTTGACTCTGAACTCCTTGCTGCTCACACATGGAGGGCCTTGCTGTGGCAGGAGGGGGGAAATAAATCATACTCAGAGAAAGGAAGGCAAATGGACATCCTCACAGCATCTGCTGTTGGCCTGTGTGTCCGTACACAGGTGGCATGGAAAGAAAGGCCCAGCCATTGAATGTAAGCCTGAATTTGACAGTGAGTGCCCCAAGACATTTTTTTTTTTGTTCATTCATAACAATATGCATCAGATTTTGAAGTAATACAGATTATATATTTGACCAAAAGCTTTCTGCATGTGAACTAATTCTGTTGGAAACGGATGACCAGTTCTTAAATTTCAAAAGAGCTTTGGGACTACTACAAGTTAAGCTCATGGTACATAAGTTTACGCCTCAAGAACGTGACATTTTCCACTACAAAAGTATGGACAAACCCAGAAGCGACAGAAAAACAAAGTTTAATTGTCACAGGGAATTGAGAGAGAGTGGTAAAACATCCTGACATATACAAAAAGATCACCTTATGGGTGCATTTTTTTCTTCTAGGCCTCTGAAGCTGCCCTGCCTTTCCCCTTTCTGTCACCTGGATCGTAAACTATTCAAGACAAGAATATGTGTGTTATGACTCAGGATGAACTCTAATCATAGTAACTAACAATGAAACACAGAGGTGCTATTGAAGGGGGAGAGTTCCTCGGTAGGGTGTGTCTTTGTTAGGAGCTGTTTCTCTTCAGGAGAACCATTGTGCAGAGAAAGACAAGACTTGAGAGCAAGCCTGGCATTTGGCATGAAATCTGAAGTGTGCAGAGCTCCATGGCGCGCTGCCTGGCAAAGCAGTATTTACTATGTGAATCAGGAAAGGAGGTGCAACAGCAAACACTGTACATCAATAACCCAGTTAAGGCTTGGTTATATTAAAGGAAGAAATCCCCTTATATCACCTGGATGTATAAAAAGTAGACATCCCATCCATACTAGTCATCTTCACTCTTTTCTTGTTGCCAGTGGTGAGAGACAGACTGTTTAGAAGGTGATTTATCCTTCCTTTAATGGGTGCATGCCCTGGGATAACATCACTCACATTCTGAAATAAATATTGGGTAGAGGAGGGTTGCATTCTCAACATCTTCCCTCTCCCAAAGGTTTTACCAATTCCTGATTCAAAATGGCAGCACTGCCACAGTGGTGGAAGCATCTGCGAGAAGCTGAAGGAAAACAACACTTTTGTCTATTAGTCATGTGAACCTGCTTCAGGATGTTGTAGGTAACATGATAATGCAAATGCCAGTGGTTTCCATGGCCCAATCTATACTCACATTCTCTCTGTGACTAGCTGAAAGGGAGCTGTGCTGGCAGTAGGAGCAGCAAGCTATTTCTGCCATGCAGCATAAAAGGACAGGATGACAACTCTCTAGCCAGCTCCAGCTAGTTATAGAAATTGACGTTCTCCATTAACAGAGTGGATGGCAACACAACACACACAGCAAATCTGCCAAAGAATTCATTATAGTGGATTATTGTGTTGTGGGGTGCTCTGCCATATAATGATCCCTTTGTTAGGTGTAAGCTTCACATCTCTACATGAGAGGTTTTATCAAATGTGTCATCATCTTACATTTTTGTCTAACGACTGGATTGCAACACAGATGTAAATGTTGCCTTTTGTTTCAAAAGAGGCATCTAACTCCGAACAGTGGAGGCATATTGCCCTCTTTGTCACCAGTACATAGAAGTTGCACTTCAAGGTCATTCCTAGTGAGGCTCTTTTTGCATACACCAGCCATATTTCCTTCTTAGATGTATCTGTTAACCTGGATTTGCTTCACTGAAGTCATTGAAATAATTGATATAGGGGGATCAGAATGCGGTGGCTGTGGCATTAGCCTTCATACTGCCTGTTCAAGTAAATCCTGTGTCATTAGGTAATTTTTTTTGCCCAGAACAAGCTACACTACAGAGAAGGGGGAGGTGGCTTTACAGTTAAAGCTCCAGCACTGGTTTAAGGCCACTTTGTGTTACTGTTTAGGAGATTTAAGGGATAAACAGCTGTACTAAGCCTGGAGCCCTGGATGACTCAGACTGGGAGACACAGGAGAACAAGGGCTGGTTTTATCACCCTTTCTGTGTACAACATGTGGTCACAGAGGGAGCAATCCTCTGGCAGAACAAAGATCCTTCCGCACCATAACTATACACAAAATTTAGAGCTGCCCTGAATGAAGAGCACTGTTAGTCTATGGACTACAAATCCTCTCCAGAGAATGTAATTCTATTCTGCTGTGTAACTTAAATCTGCAATATAAATGCAAAGCAAATAGTTCAGTGTAAATGTGCCTTCACATAAGTATATATCTGGGTATGGTTCAGTTTTAATACACCATTGATATAACCACCAATAAAAACAAAAACTGGTGTCTGGTGACCCCATAATTTCACAAAGGCTATAATCAGAACAAGAGAGGTTATTTGGAAAGCTTCAAAGGACCTTTCCTGTTCCAAAATCAGATCTCTTGCTGATATCTTAGCTCCTCCTCTGAATAATAATGCCAAAGCTTTATTAGTTAATCAATAAGACATGATACAGGGTATGGTTATCATAAAATAATCACACCCTGGAGCATTTTGAGGCATGAGCCTTATGCCTCTAATCAGATTGGGGTGAGATTATCTTTTGATAACCACACCCTTGAGAACTGGCTCATTTCTATTATGAGAAAATGTTATGGTTGGAGAAAATGTGCATTTCTGCCGTAGAAAAATGAAAATAGTAGTTTAGAATTAGCAGCGATTTCTCTTAAGCTGAAAAATCAGATTTTCTCTTGGAATACTCCAGGGGAATTCCTCGCTATCCATGCTATTTTAAGGCAAAAGTAATTTTTTGGGAAGTCACTTTGGGAGTCATGTTTGGGAGTCAGGAAGTCATACACAAGCACCACAGAGGCACAAAGGAAAAAATATCCATGACAAGTTTGTAAAGATGCAAAACAAAGAAAGGCATTGCCATGTTTTTTTTTTTGACAAACAAAAGAAAAGGTTAGCCGATTAGGTGTTGTTTCTGATGTCATACATGCTACACATCAGATCTCTGTTTATATGCCTTAGAAGCCTATCGATGGCTTGGTTTTGTCTACTCTTTACTAATAGGAAATTAAAATGTGGATTAAAGTTTCATTTAAAGAGAAACAGCACATTGCACTGAACCAGGAAATAACCTTTTCAAACTGTAAACTCTAGAAGTAGCAGTCACGCCTGGGTGTGTATAATGAAATGTACACGTACACCCTGCTTTTATAAACAAATTCTCTGTAGATACATTTAGATATGCTGAAAGTGCTTTCCATGAGTGTTCATAAGAAGCATTATTGAAAAAAGGTCTCAAATTTGCAATTAAATGTGATTGCACAAAGCAATTTTTAGTTGTTCATAAACAAATGTGTGTATAAAGTGTGTGTGTTTGCACACACCAACCCATGGTCAGTCGTGACAGAATCCCAAGATTTTTCTGAGTAAGAGTAACACTGCTAATAAAGCATCAAACAACAATTTCAGAACTTCACACTTAGCTTGGTATTTTTTATCACTGGAGCTCAACTCTGTTTCCCTTCACCCTGCTCCAGTGAACTGGGAAAGGAAGGCACAAAAAGATGAAATAACTAGTCCCAACTTACCCAAGACCCCAGTGACAGAGCCAAAAGCAGAACCATCATCACAGTGTGGAGCAAATTTCTACACCATGACTCGCTATGTGCCTGAGAGAGTCCAGTTGCTAAAATGAGCCCATGTTAGGATTCTTGTTTATGCCCTCTCAAGTAAAAACACTGGGGAAAAAACACTCCCCACCTTGCTGCAGAAACACTCAATGAAAGTGCTACTGCAGAAAGCAGAGAGCACAGGAGGTTAGCTGTGACCTTACAAAGAAGATCCAGCTGATACGAAGCCTCCAAAACAAAGAGAAGGTGCAGCAAAGCAAGAGCTGTTACACAGTCCTTGTTCCTACTTCCACCATGTTCTTCTGTGCTCACCTCCATCCTCTCTCTTATGCATTTCATAATTATTCTTCCATAAAAAGAAGGAAGATATTTTTAGAATTAGATTTATTCTTGCTGTTCCTTGCAGGACATGCACTTTTCCCTTCAATATTTGCTGACACTGTTCTTACCCATAGATGTCCATACAGTCCAATAGCACCAGATTTTGTTATCACTTAGAGATCAGAACAGCTACTTAGAACTACTGCAGCTGACTCAGGACCTTTTGTTGGTCTACAGGGCAACACATTGTTCCTATGTTTTTCAACATGGTTCTACTTCAATTATTCTGGTATTATATTCTGGTATTTGTGAATAGAGAAGGGCTTGTGGGAAATGTGATGGTAGGTGGCTGTGTTGGACACAGTGATCATGAAATGGTTGAGTTTGGAATTTTCCAACTGAAATACTCTGTCCTGTCCTGTCCTATCCTGCCCTGTCCTATCCTGTCCTATCCTATCCTATCCTATCCTATCCTATCCTGCCTTGTCGTATCCTATCCTATCCTACCCTATCCTATCCTACGCTATCCTGTCCTGTCCTATCCTATCCTATCCTATCCTATCCTATCCTATCCTATCCTATCCTGCCCTGTCCTGTCCTATCTTATGCTATCCTGTCCTGTCCTGTCCTGTCCTATCCTATCCTATCCTATCCTGCCCTGTTCTATCATATCCTATCCTGTCCTATCCTCTACATTCTAATTCTGCTCTTCCTTACTGCAGATTTAGGTAAATGTAATGCTACTGAAACTGGTGGAATGTGTGATACCCACAAACATAGGACGAACAGAATTTAACTCCAAAGATGTTTAAGGAGCAGGATCAGGCCTAACACTTATATGCTTGGGGGAAAACCAAACCAAATCAAACCAAACCAAACCAACAACAACAAAAAACCCCCACAAAACTCAGACTTAATTAAAAACACCTCCCAGGATCCAAGTAATCAAAATACTCTTTTTCCTGTCTTATAGCACTAAGCTGTGAGCCTGTGCCTGGTTTCTGCCCCATTTTATGGTTTGTCACTCTCATACACGTAGAAGGAAATGTGCAGCAGAATTTTTAAGAGCTCAGATTGTTCTGTGCCATCTCCCTGAACATACTCACTAGTACAGCAAAGATCAAAAGTTACCATGGCCTTAATGCTAAGCAATGCAGCATGTGTGCATGCGGTTGGAGCATGCATTAACATTATAACTGTGACTACTCTTACGTGATGCCCTTAAGGGACCAAACTACACAGGCTTTAGTCATGCAGCTGAGTCTTCCAGCTCTAATTTCTGAAGCATCTTTCAGGGCCAATTTACAGAAGTAATCCAGAAAGACGAGCGACTGTCCTTTTGTTTTTCCTTACAGACATGTGATTGCAACAGTGTCCAGTGGGGGGAGGGGGGGTGCGTGTTGGGGGATGTCGCATTTGAAGCGCGTAAGAGCATGTCACAAGACAGCATTCCTTCTGTCCCAAATTCCCAATGACTTTGATGAAGTTTGGCATGTGTTAACTGTTCGAAGAACTTCTATTTATATGGTTATTGTTTACCCTCCTTGATAGTCAGCTGCTGTTTAATGTATAAAGAAATGGGTTTGTATTTTTTTAATTGATTGGTCTTTGTAGTTGCAGCACGGCTGAAAGATTACAGGACTAAAATAGGAAATTAGATACATATGTCCATGGTGATCTTTTGAAGATGATGATCATCTCATCATAGACTGTCCCCAAACCCACCGAAGTCAGTGAGAATCTTACCATTGCATCCAAGGAGAGAACTGTAATACCTGACCAATTAGGTATTACACTCAGGATGTAAAACAGAGGTTCAGCTCATGCTGTGAAAGGCCAAAATGCACATTGTTACACCCTGTGAGTTGTGACAGACATACAGACAACCCTGGTAGGATGCTCCCCACAGCTCTGCAGCTTACACCAAGAATAACTTCTTCATGATCATCTTGCACAGCTGCCCACAGGCTGTTCATGGCCTAGAGTCTGGAGGATGCTCTGCCTTCTCCATTACAGCTTCTACTACTCCTTGAAGGAGAAAATGTTCAAGAGTCAGCTCACAGTAGCTCTGTCCTGGCAGTATTCCTGAATTCCTATTATACTGGCTATAGTGTTGTAAATGGCCAATGTAAAAGGCTGAAATGGAGCCAAAATTTGTGCCATATGTTATCCAATTAGCTATATAAACTTGACTTTAAAAAGTCAGAGATGGCAAGGGGATCATCTTTGACATGAGTGCTAAAGTTGCATTTGGCATTTGTTAGCCCCAGGTCCTATTTTTATTATTATTACAGCATGCATCTTAGTATTAGAGTATTTAGTTTTCATTCCTTGTTGACTGTAATACCAGAAAAAAATGAAATTAACTTACATTTTTTACCAGCTTTTAGTTGGAAAATATTGCAAGTATTGCAGCAACCCCTTTTGAGTGGGATCATATAAAGAGTTCCTGCTTTAATCTCTCTGGTTTCTTAGACATGCATGATTCCAACATATTTGGGGGATTTATAATTATTTATTAGTCTGTGCTCCATTTACTGATTGGCTGGCTTTGTAACAGCAGATCAAGTAGGCTGAATAGAGCCACATTAACATGGAATCTGTTTTTAGAAACCACCAACGGATTAAAAGTGAACTAGAAATAAAAGGTCATCTCATGTAGCAAAACAGTCTCAGAAACATTCACCATACTATTTGCCAACATCTCCTTAATATTAAGACTGCACAGACACAACTATATTTTCTAATTCGTCTCAAGCTGATGGATATGCAATACAGATACCAGAAATGTATATCAATATAATTGGGAGGAATTAGTCTGTGATTGGTAACAATAAGCATACTTTGACCATGTGCCATCAAAAGAATTATCAGAAACTTTGATACATTACCAAAAACCACTGTGAACATTTTAAATGTCATTAAAACCGATTTACAATCCATAGATCAATCTCTAGGACAATAACAACATTGTTTCTCTGGAAAATAAAGTACATGCAAGAGAAAAACACAAGAGAAAGAGGAGAAGGAAAAAGTTAACTATAAAATAATTTATGTTATATAGAAGGTAAGTTATGCTATATAAAACATTATCTAAAACATAAAATAATTCATGTTATATAAAACAGTAATGCTCACAAGTACCGTGAAGGTTTAACTACTGAAAATTTTAGATTATCTGCATGAGAAATCTATGCCAAATCATGCTTGCTCTGAATTCTTGCTATTAAAGTCTTATTAGACTTTACATCATTACAATCTAATACACTGAATAAATGTGCGTGAGAGAGAAATAAAACATGTTTGTGAAAACACTGCAGTGCATTCATCAGAGAAGTAATTTTCTGAACTGTCAAATTGGCTATTCAGATGTAGGATTTTTTATTGAAATAATACACTGGATTCTCCTCTAGAATCATTTTTGTTTATTAGACAAATGATACATAGAGTAAACATTAGCATGAGACTTTAAACAAAAGTAACATTTATATATAGCCTGTGAATACCTAAAAACACTGGGGGTACAGGAAAAATACAAGCTTAAGGGTTGCATTTAAGTCTTTCTCTGAATTACATGGTGTTAGCTTATTCTGGATGTTTCATACTTCTGCTTACATGAAAACTTCAGTATTATGTATCTGTTTCTCTTAAATATTAAACACTAGACAATTTTTAATTTGCTAAAAGCCATTTGCAGTGTGAAAGCAGATCACTTTTTCCACTGCACTCCCAGTAAACATCAGTCATGTTAACTTTCCTTGACAATGTGTTTTCAGAATGTAGCTTTTTCAATTTGGTTTTGCATTTGCATGGAATTTCCTTCTTCAAGACAGAATGTTCCTTCATTTTAATTTCAGGATGTGATTCCCTTCTAGAAATTTGTCCTATTTCTTATAAACACTTTTTGACGGCACTGTTTTGGTGGCATTCACCCAACTCATATGATAAAAAGGAATGTATTTTCCTAGTTTTGTTAACATGAGAAACAACTCAAGATCTTGCTTACTGAAGCCCAGTAAACCAAAAAATTTCTCAAGCCATGTTACAGTGAATCCAACGTAACATTCATAGCAAGGTACAGAATTCTCAGTAACATGGAACTTTATTGGATAAATAAAACATCCTAGATTTTACAGCAGCCAGTATCTGTCAGTGCTGGTGAAATTAAATATATTCTGCTCTATATTTGTTTTGGTTTTGTTTGGTTGGTTGGTTGGTATTTTCTGGATTATGCACTTGAAAAGAGTCTAAACTGGGTCTGTGCCACTGTTAGAATCATAAAAGCAGGAAGGGACCTCCTGAGATCAACTAATCCATGCCCCCTGCTTATGCAGGGTGTGCTACAGCAGGTTACGCAGGACGATATATAGCTGGGTTTTGAGTATTTTCACAGATGGAAACTCCACAACCTTTCTGGGCAACCTGTTCCAGTGTTCAACAGCAGAAAGTGTTCACATGGAATTTTATGTGTTTTAATTTGTGCCCATTGCCGCTTGTCCTTTCAGTGCGAACCACTGAGAAGAATCCAGCTCCCTCTTCTTCATACCCTCTCCTCAGGTATTTAGACACATTGGTAAGATTCTCCCTGAGCCCATCTGTTCACTGAAACAGAGGAAGCTGTAGAAAACATCAAGGATCTGCCCCTGTAGAAAAGTACTGTGTGACAAGATCATTTGGGAATTTTTGAGGGCCCACCTAACCTCAGTGCAAAGCCTACTGCTTCCAGGATGCAGTTTGTTTAGCTATTTCTAGAGCCTTTTCAGAGCTCGGGTCTATCATGAGCTACTGAAGGGGCTGTAACTAAAGATGAGAAGACTGCCCTGCCTCAACATCCAGTCATTTTCAGGATCCATTCTGTATAGCTGATCAACAAGCGACAGTAGCTTCTGCTACAGAGATACAGATATTATGATCTGGACTAGACAAGCGTTCTTTCATTTCATAGGCTGTGGCTGCTACATAAAGGAGAGCATTTGTCAGCTCCTGCTGTAGATAATTCTTTTTCTATTGATACAGAAAACTGATACTATGAAGAAAATTCTAACCCAAGTAGACTTAAATGCCTAAAGGCATTTTGAAGTATAAAATCACTAAGACTACAATGAGAAAATGTAACTCTGAAGGCTAAAAGTTAAGGAAGCCAAAGACAAATAGTTCTGCTGCTTGGCAACCATGTCGCATGGGCCCCACAGCATACTGGTTGGACACACCTGGTTGGTCATTGAAAACATGTAGTACCTTAGGAACTTCCTGCTGAAGTTGTTTTGTGTGGTTTTTTGTTGCTGCTGTTGTTGGTTTGGTTTTTGTCACACACTTCCCATGCACAGGAGGAAGCCAGAGGAATTACATTCCGCAAAACAAGTAGGTTAACTGGACTGTGAGTGGTGGCCAGGCCTGTCCCCTGAGGAGATGAAGATTTCCCATCAATCTTAAATGCTCTCCCTGCCCACCCCCATCTCTATTTCCAGCTGCTTCTGCAGGGTTTAGGTCAGGTTTTCTCACAGAAAGGATCTATTTCTTAGTGGTCAGTAGGAGTCAAGGCCCCCAGAGACATGAACACACTTGGTTTAGTCCACAAAACCATGAACAGAATGAAACCCCCATCACTTATGGCTGACAGAAAGGATCTGAAGAACACCACACTGTATTTCAGTTAAAAAAAANCCCCCCGCCAGTTCTTGTCACAAAATCTGCAAACTCTTACCATGAGGACATTAGTAACTTGACTTTTGAGTTCCTGAATGAGAGAAAACCAGGGTGCAAATATGTAATTCATTATTTCCAGTAGCCCTCCCCAGTGCATGAAAACCCAATTACTGCAGGTAATGGCAAAGCTGAACTTGACTTTAATTGGATGGATTTTACTCAGCCAATTTTAAGCACTTTATGGCAGATGTCCAATATCTCACTGTAAACTCTGCATGCACACGCTTCGCAACTTGTTAACAACTTAATGTTTCTGCTCTCAGAGGAGCTTATCACATGTTAATCATTGCCCCAAGACCAGTAAAATCATGCAGTACATGGTACAATCATTAGTTTAAAACTATAAAACAAAGACTGCCTTTGTCCTAATCAAATGGACACACAGCTAGTAACCCAAGAAATACCAGGGAAAGAACATATGCTGGCTCTCCTGTTTTGGCATTCCTTAGTAGTTCTAATGTTTGACATTACCAGGACTGGTGTAATTGTCTAGGAATACAGAACAACATTTGCCATTCTTTGCTCACCACCGCAGTGCGTTGTGTATTTCCCACAAAACAAACAAAACACAAAACTGCAATGAAACTGTGAGGGAGCTACGACTTTTAGAAGCCTGCCAGATCTGCTGTCATCGGCCAAGCTGATTTNACTTCCCATGCACAGGAGGAAGCCAGAGGAATTACATTCCGCAAAACAAGTAGGTTAACTGGACTGTGAGTGGTGGCCAGGCCTGTCCCCTGAGGAGATGAAGATTTCCCATCAATCTTAAATGCTCTCCCTGCCCACCCCCATCTCTATTTCCAGCTGCTTCTGCAGGGTTTAGGTCAGGTTTTCTCACAGAAAGGATCTATTTCTTAGTGGTCAGTAGGAGTCAAGGCCCCCAGAGACATGAACACACTTGGTTTAGTCCACAAAACCATGAACAGAATGAAACCCCCATCACTTATGGCTGACAGAAAGGATCTGAAGAACACCACACTGTATTTCAGTTAAAAAAAAACATTCTTGCATAATGAATTAAACACAGATATACATACTTTTCTCTGAAACCTCATTTAAAACCCGGTCTTTATCCCCAGAGTAATTTCTACATTTCCTAACAAAGGCTTATTAGTGTATTAGTGAAAGTACAGCACTCCAGTATATGAAATGCCACTCCAAAAACTTCACACCTGGGGCTGGTTATTTGTGTACTCCAGCTGATAATGAATCAGTTGTTTTTTATGAAATCACATAATATCACACTTTATAACTAAGAATTTGCTGGAATTTTTTTTTTTTTCTGTTCTTCTCTTTGAAGCAGTAGAGCTTGAAATGCTAGCAACAAACTCTGTCCCATTGGTGTGGGACCTGGAGTTTATCCCTCCTTGGATCAGCTCAGCAAACAGCTCACAGAGCCTGTGATTGAGGGGTGGACTTAACAATGGACACTGTTGCCCAGGTTATTCATGACTCTGAAACATGCGCTGCAATTAAACAAGCCAAACGTTTAAAGCCTCTTTGGTATGGAGGACGATG
>NDXB01010712.1:0-25490 GCA_002631895.1 Agapornis roseicollis | reverse complement strand
AAAGCTAGGGAAGAAGATAATTGAGAAAAAAAGGCACAAAAAAAAAAAAAAAACCCTAACCACTAAATATGAGAAAAAATAAAAAAAAAAATAAACCAAAACACTAATGGACATAAAACAGTGAAATCCCAGCAGCAGTCAGGTATCTATCCTATATAAGTGCTTGACAGACTTTCCAAAAGCGCCATTTTGCACTTTTGCGTGCCTAAACCTCACATGGAGTCTGGTTACTAGAACCATTTTGCTAATTGACTGTAGGCCTTTAATGACAAAATGTTTTTGTTGCAAATCTTGTTTTGGTAATTCAAGCAGACTGAGTTTTCTTTAATAAAATTTTATGGTGTGTAAATTTCAATTTGCTTTCATTTTTACTTGAACGAAGCTTAATGAAATTTTAAAAGTTGTCCTAAGTGTTAAAGCGAAAACTTTGAATACATGTGGGAAGAGCGACTGATTGAATGAAGCCCTGTATTAATGTTGATTAGCAAAAGTCACGTTTAAGAGAGAGACTATGTTGAGTGTCAAGTCAGTGCTCAGAAAATAGATCAGTTAAAAGTATTGCTTAAAGAAGAGAGGAATGCAAGGCAAGGATAAACTGTGATACTAAAAGTTCTTGCTCTGATATTCATGCTAACAACTGTTTTAATATGTGAAAATAAGATTTGTTGTTAGGGAAGCAAATGATAAATGAAAAAAATAAAATGATGCTGAGAATGAGGTTTCTTGCTTGGTGACTTGATTTCAGGTTGTAATTCAAACTTTTTTTTAGGTTTATGTAATTCAGAACATAGTCTGGAATATTTGTACAAAGCAGTGTGTTGGGGGAAAAAACATGATTTTGTATTTAATAAAAAAAGAGTACAGTCTCTCCCCTGAGGTAATACATCTAACTTTGCTTAGGAGGAAATGGTCATGATGCATCTCTTGCATAGGGATATACCTCCTGAAACACTTTAGATAAAGTTGCCTTCCTGAAACCATACTCCTATCACATTTAATAAAACAAACCCAGAAAATTCACATCCTTATTGGCTTTAGTTTCCTAAGATAATGGAAATGAAATCATATGTTAAATGAAGAGAAAGCTTTGTAGATGGAGTCCAACAAAATAATGGAATTTTGGGTAGCTCAGAACTTTTGTAAGAGTAAATGGATGTCACTGCGAATAGTTAAATCTGACATAAAAATGCTTTCTTTTCAGGAAGCTAGAGCTGGAATATTTCAGCTTCTATAGGCACAGAAGTTCTTGGCAGAAGGTGACTTCTTTGTAATTCGTTTCATTAAGTGCAAGGTACAATCTGAAACGTCCTGAATATGTATGGAGTAGTTTTTCCACAGTTAATAAGTCTGTTCATGGCAGTTTGCATAAAGGGTGTACCTTATGTTAAGTCTTTTGTCTAAAGATGCTGACAGAGGCATGTGAGGTACTAAACAAAGAAAGGTGGTCATACACTACAGGTTTTGGTCTGGAAGCTACATTTTCCTCATACAGCTCTCTTGTTAAATCCAATTTCATTTCATTGTTGTATTTTTTATTCTTTTTTTCTTTTGAAGCATAGCTTAAGAATCTTCTCTCAGTTTGACTGTGTTTGTGTTTACCTTCTAGCCCTTGGTTGTCTCCATTTCCAAGACACTGCTGGCATCTTAATCTGGGGATCTAAAGAGTCTCCTAGCTGGATGTTCTGCAGAACCTGGGAAACAGTTTCTGGTACAAGGGGACGGTTTTCCCGAAGTTTAGCAAGGCAGGCTGTCATAACACTTGGTATCCACGTCGCGGCCTCCTCCAGTGCCTATAGGCACTAGCAGTTTTCTAGTTTGGATCTTTGCAAACTTTTTCTGTATCAAATGTAAGGCTTGCTGTTCACCACTGAGGTTTTTGTTCTTAGGTGTGTGCTGTTATCCTGATCTTGCAGGAGACCTTCCTTTTTGTCCCGTGAATAACTATTTTCATAAATACAGTATTGAGACTTTATTTTTGTCAGCAGCAGCATTGGTCAAACTTCTGTTTGTGCTGCACAAGCATATGCTATGTTCCAGTTCAACAGATTGAGGTGTCTTACATGGATTTATGTTGTCCTGCTGTAAAGGGGTTGGCATGTGGCTTTTTATTTATTTTGGGGAGTTTGTTGTCTAGGTGGTAAAGAGCTTCAGTATCCCCAAGCCAGTGATTCTTTCCATCTGTTTGAACACACTGTACACAGCAATGGGAAGATGACTTGGGCATAGCTACTCTTTGATTATTATTTTTATCTAAATAAAATAGAGTTGTTACATTTGGGGGGTTTGTGTGTGTGTTCCTTGATGAAGAGGTATCAAAGTAGTGTAACGCTTTCATGTGTAGGGGTTGGGAAAAGCATTTAATCTTCAATCTCTCTGCCTGCATCTTGTGCACCTGTGATCAGTTCACAAAACATCTTGGTTGAACACCTGCTTCTGTTCGTTTTGGGAGAAGCTCCAACTTTGATCCTAAAGAAACTTTCACATCGTTTCAGCCATGAGAAGCAGAGTCTTTGTTTGGTTTAGTGAAGAGTGTTTGTTTTAGGGGACTGTTTGCTTTCAAAGTAAGAACAAAACTAATCCAAACAGAAGAGGAGGAAAAAATTGTTTAGATTTTTGTGTGTGCATTTGACTATGCATAGTATTTAGCTGAGTTTGCTGTTTCTTTTTGTAGAGCTTGCCCTGTGAAAGAGCACAGAAGGCAACAGTGAAGAGAGCAAGTATGAAAAACACAACCATGATGCCAATACTAGCACTAGGAACTTGCGCTTTGGAACAACCTTAAACAACTTCTAAAATACATATGGAAGAAGTTCTTACTCCACTGTGGGGGTGATGAGACACTGGAACAGGCTGCTCAGAGAAAATGTGACTGCCCCATCCCTGGAAGTGTTCAAAGGCCAGACTGGATGGAGCTTTGAGCAGTGTGGTTTCATTGAAGGTGCCTGTGGCAGGGGTTTGGAACTGGATGAGCTTTAAAGTCTTTTCCAATCAAACCAATTCTATGATTCTGTCTTTTGACATGGAGTGTTTCTATATTTTGCTGCTTAGGGCAGAGCAATAAAAAGGTGTGTGATGTCCACAGCATGTGTGCTCACCACACAGGCAGGAGGATGGGGCTCTGAGAAAGTCAGTGCTTCATGTTCAGCTCAGTTCTGACACTGAGCTACATTTTCATTACAGTAGGCATGATGCAACTGTGCTGACTGCCTCATTTTTGGGGACCTCAGACATCTCAAACCTTTTCCTCTCTCTGTTGGTTGTTGACAGTTCCATACTGTTTAAAGCAGCATAGGTCTTGCTTTCTTGAGGTATCCAGGAAAATCAGAGAGCTTTACATGTAGCTGAGTAGCTTGGAAAACATGGCTGCGCATCTTAATAGTGGGCCTTAAATATCACCTCAACGTTTTTGCTGGGCATTTAACTGAAATTTACTGTAGAAAATTTTAGCATTATGACAGAATTAAACTGTTACGCATATGGTCTCTTCAGTTAGGTTTGTTTAGTGTTAGTTGTGCTACTCTTCAATTGAATGTTGTTTTGCTGGGTGAGATAAGTATATCATACAGAAAGTTGTCCTGTATGTAGCTGTGAAGACAATCCTCTGCACACCAGTATGTGTCCCCTAGATGGCAGGAAAGGATCACTTTAACAGCGCCAAACCTGCATTAGCTTGTCTGCTTCTAGTGTGAGGGATTTCAAAAGTACATTGGCAAAAGTACATTGGTTGTGTATCAGTAGCCAAATCGTGGGGACTGTGAGTAGATACAATGGAGGTAGCAGACAGGAGAGGGTGGTTGAATCACTTCTTCTGTGGAAGGGAAGCTTATGGTAAGTTTGAATAAATTTGAAACTCAGTTCTGTGGCTTGAAAGCATTTTGTCTTAATCATTTATGGCTAGAATTCTATTCCACACCGTTTATTGTTGCTCCATTTGAGAACAGAGACAATGATAAAATGAATACGATACCTGTCATAGTTAATTTTTATACTAACCTCTGTCTGCTGTCCCTGACATGCTGCTCTTTTTTTGAGATTTAGTCGATTGACAGTTGTGTCTCTAATGGTCTGCAAAGTTATGCTACTACTCCTCAGAAACTGCAAGGCAAATTGTCCATAACATTTGGAATCTGTAACATTCGACCTGTCAGTTGTATCTCTAAAACACACCTTTCTGTTTGTCTAGCTGTGATGATAATTAGTAGTTTTTCCTATGTATTTATTGCATATGAAGGCTAAATTCAGGTAAAATTACAGTTTTGTTGCAAGGTTTAGATCATCTTTAGTGCTCAAAGTAGCAATGGTCCCAGTGTGCAGTACCACCAACAGTGTTTCACTGTGCCTGTCATTTCTGTTGATGTTACGTATGTCTCCTGTGAAACGGTGCTTAATTCTCACTATTTTGTATAATCGGTGATAAGTGTTCAGTATTTATCAAAAATGTATGAAAATAGAGAGCTGAGGTATGTAGAGTGGTACCAAATGTGCAAGGTTCATACAAATAAGTGAAGTATCTGAGATGCAGTTGTTCCTACGATATTTTCCTTTCTCTGAAATTCAGGTAGGGGTGAGAGGAGAGAGTAGAAAAAAGATTAAACTGTAGTATTGATATACTACTACTTGCTGAGGAAAGGTTAGTTGGAATGGAGCAAGGAAGCACAACATGCTGCCATGTCATGCTACCAGTTCTTCAGTAATAACGTCATTTGGAAAGCTGAATGAATTTGCCTTAGATTTGATAATTCATAGTAAAGAAAAATTAGTGTTGTGTAACAAAATAGTATGCCAGCTTCTACTAAGGAGTGTTTTATTGATGACTTGGATGAAGACAGTAGAGTTTGTGCAGTCCTGAGCTGTACCTGGGACTTGGTTGCCAGTACGAATCTTGACGAATGTTAGTGATCACCTCCTTATGCTGGTGAAATGATGGTCTTCAACTATGTTGCTTGTATAAAATGATCAAATAATGTCTGTCTGCTTTTTTGACAAAAGGACACTTTGGGCACAGTAAAGGACACTGCTTTTCTCTTGAGTAACCCAGAGGAGGTACTACACCACATCCACCTCTCTAGCATCCACCTGTTTGACGCTTAGAGCTGCCTGTTCTCTTAATTGTTGATGAGCAAAATCAAGCTAATATCAAAACAATTGTTCTTAGCTTATTCGTAGTTCACAAATTGCTGGTTTTATTTCAAGCCTGAAGAAAGACGTGTACAAAACACTGTTCCAAATATGAAAATACTTGGGAAATTTTTGGTCTGATTATATTTTTGGAAAGACACAAGCTATACCTGTAAATGTGTTAATTCAGCGTGTATGCGTAATGTCGGCATCATCTCATATACCTTCCAAAATACTAAAACTCTTGGGCAATATCGTTTTCAAGATGAATGGTGTGCAGTGAGAATGGAGACAGAGAAAGGTGTAAGGAAGTGCAGGGAAGCCAGTGATAGGATCACAGCCAGTGATAGAATGCAGTTACTCGATGAGCAGTGTTGCACATGAAGAAGAAAATACAATTTTCTTACATAGTTTCTGCCATGCTTCTTGTGTTATATTTCCTCAGTTCATCTTTTTCTGATCGCTCCTTTCATTTCTCTCTTTGCTCATCCAGCAGAATTCAGGCTAGCTAGTCCTGTTTAGTTCTCTTTGATTAAAACTTGCAGTTTCTGCCAGGTGAAATGAATCTGGAAGCAGGAAACCTCACACAAGGCAGTGGCAGTACAACCACAAACCTTGCAACTGAAGTGGTAGACTAGAACTAGTGCCCTGTTAACAGGTAGAAGCAATGTTGATGCTGGAAAGAGAGCAAAACAACTCTCCTCCTACCCCTGCTAAATCTCTGATTTATGATGTAGCAAAGCCCAGTGTGTTCATATTTAATAATGGAACAGTATTCAATCCTCAGATGGGCAGCACAAGGAAAGAATTTAAAATGATTTTCTGTAAAATACTTTGAAATATGCACAAGAGGAAAAAACAATCTTATATAAATGCAAATGGGAAGCTGTAATTCTCTCTTTATATTTCCTCATTTTTCTTTGCATTTCTGTTTAGACAGTTTTTTAAAGAACTATTTATGTTATTGCTATTGACACGAGTATTTCCTAATAATTGGCACTTCATTTTTATGTCCATATGAAAGTTACTGCTGGCCAGTCTTCATTAAAGGTGGAGTTGACTTGTATGATCTTAAAAAGCTCATTTTCCATACTGAAAAAGAAAAGAAGTAATGAACAGTGTGAGGCATCTGGGAAGGGAGTAAAGTCTAGAAGACCATAATTTCTTTCAGCTCTTCCCTAAGGATGTTCTTTAATGAAGCTGTGAGTGAGAACTTGAAACTCACTTTCTGTAGCTCATCTTTCACATCTAGTTGCAGCAGTAACTTTTGTGTCCAAGTTGCGCATAAGATTTTAACAGGTAAAATTTTAGGTATCTGTTAGTGTGGGCAGGAGCAGTCATGACCTAGCTCAGCTGTGCTCTGCATCTGAAGGGTGAGATTTCATTCTGTTCCCAAAGCTTCTCAGATAGCTGTACTAGCACAGGGGTGTGTCAAAACCACATAGGCATCAAGGTTTAAGCATGCTTCCTATGAAAGCTGACCTGTAGATCTCCAAACCCTGATTGAATAGGTATACCTGTTCTGTGGCTGGACTGGCCAGCCCTCAGAATCTGTGAGCCCTGCACAGAGGCTTCTGTGCTGCACAATGGCTCATAATGCACTCGCTGTATCTACAAAGAATGAGGTGGATCTGCCTCAAGAGATGACTTTGGTCTTGCTGCACTGTTCTCCAGAAATGGCCATGATTACCAGAGAAGACACTGGAAGCTGAAATGAAAGGTACAAAGATGAAACATGGTGAATGTATTGGTTAAACTTTTCAGATGTAACCACTGACCTTTCGGGATTAAATGAATAAAAAAAAAGTTGGTCAGGAGAGTGTTTGCTGTGTTCTTTCTTGGAAAAGAATCTCCGAAAACACGTTTCAAAAGCAATGCTGCTAAAACTGACAGTTACTTAAAAAAATCTTAACTGGCTAATCTTCTATCTGAGTTTTAGGAAAAATATGGCAGTTTTCCTTACAAAACAGAACTGCTTTCCAGTCCCAAGATTGCACTTTTAAAGCAGTGTTTTCACTGGATCGTTTGAGTGTTTTTCATTTTCCCATCAGCTTCTCCCATGTTTCCTTGGAGGTTTTATTCCATTGTGTAGACAACAGAAAGCGAGCAGAAAGTTCACTAGTTCGATGCTAGTTCAAGGAGGAAGTTGCTGTCAGAAACTAGGCTTGGAGATTTGTTATTCTAATCCCATGTTGAGAAAAAGGGTTTGGGGTCAAGCTTTAAAGTTTGACAACAGTGTATCTTCAGTCAGCACCAATACTCAAACTTCAGCGTTGGAAAAAACATTGAATGCATTTTGCTAAAATGATGAAATTTGGTATAGATTTCAGATGAGTACACCACAATTAGAAGTTGAAGGCATCAACTGAAAGAATGATGATCAAACGTGTAGGAAAATATGAATGACTTGGATTTTCTTTTCAAGATAGAAATTTCTTACACGTAAAGGAAATTGATGTAAACACATACTATAGTCTGTCTAGTGAATATTGAATAAGATTTCTGTTGTTTCTACAAAGGCCCGAACTGGTTTTAGCCCTGCTTTCCGCCACTCAACAGTTGCTGTTGGATTCAGTACCTTTCCAAGATGAATGCAAACTCTTAAATTGTTTTCCCTTTGCTCTTTTATCAGTGAGTTGCAAGACAGCAGCTGCTTGATAGAATCCATTTTCAGTTTAGTAGGAAATGTAATATATTTTTGCTCTGGAGGAAAATTGGGAAGTAATTACTGTAGAATTAAAACCTATTGCTTCTGTGAAAATAAACACAATATAGGAAGTGTCTGGGGACTTGCAGTGGGATGTGTAATCCAACAGTCCTCATTCTTCTTTATAGAACTATCTAATTAGGAAATAATGAACAAAATATTGGACTGCTTGCAATTCCATGCACTGATTCGCAGCAAGTGCTGTAGAAAGTTTCTTTTGCTTCCTATGAATCATATTAACTTTTTGCTTTGTTTTTCAGCTGTAATGAAAATGGGATCTTGCATTAACATGGACTGTGCACGTCTGAATAATAAGCAGTTAAATTCAGCTGCTGGTTTGATACTCTTTGGGGCAGCCAAGACTCTTTCTGCTCGCCTTTGTATAGATTTGTGCAGATTTGTAAATATTAAAAAAAAAATAAAAAGAGAAAATAAATGAACCCAAAGAAGTTAACTGTATAGGAGTTGAAATAAGGAGGGGCAAAAGTACTCTCATCCAAGGTCAGACCATTTTTGGCTCATCTAAATCTGGATCTTCCTTCTTCTGTGCTCCTTTGGGAGAGAAGGGAATTTGAGGGTTTTAATTGTGCTGAACAACTACTCAACAAGGGGCCATGGGCTTTACATTCCGACCTTTTTCTTTGCAGTTGTTGATCTACTGACTCCTTGTTGGCTGGGATTCCATAGTGCTGAACACTAACTCCTGGACAAAGACTATATTGGTGATCTATGGCACACTGCTGTGCCCTGTTTTTATTCTGCCAGGATTTATGGCTTAAGCTAGAGACTCACAGGCTCTTTGTTCTGAGTTCACCTGTAATAGTTCTTTTTCCTCCTTAGTAGCTGGTTCAGTGCTGTGTTTTGGTTTTAATGTGAGAACAATGCTGATAACACACTGAAGTTTTACTTGTTGCTGAGTAGTGCTTAGTCTTCAATCTCATGCTCTGCCAATGAGGAGGGGCACAAGAAGCCGGGAGGAAGCAGAGACAGGACACCTGACCCAAACTACCCAAAGGGGTATTCCACACCACAGCACAGCATGCCCAGTATAGAAACTGGGGGGGGTCACCCGAAGGCCCAGATTGCTGCTCAGGTACGGCTGGGTGTGAATCCGCAGGTGGTGAGCGATTGTATTATGCATCACTGCTGTTTATTTTTGGGGACTTTTTTTTCCTTCCCTTTTAAGTTTTATATTCTCACCCCTTGTTATTTCTCTTATTATTATTGCTATTAGTGGTAGCGCTAGTAGTTTTGTGTCGTACTTTATTTATTGGATTGTTCTTATCTCAACCCATAGGATTTACATTCTTTTGATTCTCTTCCCCATCCCACCGGGAGTAAGGATGGGAATAGGGGAAAGTGAGTGAGCGGCTGGTGGTTCTGAGTTACCGGTTGAGCTTAAAACACAACACTCTCACAACCAATTCTAAGGTATAGACTCAGTTTTAGATTCAAAGTTGCCTGATACAATGTGACGAGTAAAAAATCAGTCATTGAACTTATAAACCTACTTTAATATACACTAATTAATTCTGTATGGGAAAAAATACTTGCAAGATTCATAAATATTTTGATAGCTCTGAAACACAGATGTCAGTGGCTATTTTTAAATCCTACTACTAGAATAAGAGAATACTTTAAATTATGTTAAAATGCCACTGGAACTTCAGGCAAAATAGATCTAACTTAGGCTAGTAAATCTATTTCCTTTCAAAGGAGAAGGGTAATAAAACCCCTGAAGCAGGCATTACCTGAAGGTAATTGACTGCATCTATGAGTTAAATGTTCCAAGGAAAAGAGAAGACTGCTTCTAGCTGACAAGGTCAATTATCCCCTCACTATGTCCTTTTTGGCATTCTGAACACATTTGAAATTGTTGAATAAAACTTTTGAGAGCAGAATAGTTTCAATAAAATTCCTGTTGAGTATTTTTTAAAAGCACAGACATCACAGAAATTCCCATTGGAGTAATGCACAGAAATCGTACTAATCCTATGGATATATGCACTTCACTTGCAAGTAGTTGTTACATACCTACCATCACTTGTGTTTGGGGGGAATCTTATAATGGGATTTTTTGCATTTTGTTCATTTAAAAACCGCTGATTGTAAAGTGGCACTGTGTGGTAAATGGCTTAGTCAAAGGTTGGTGTACAGGTTTTATATTTGGGCATCCTTGTAAACCCCATTTCTGGAATCCTAATGAAGCTGAAACAAATAAATATATATGGACCAAGCCAGGCAGTGCTGAACCAGATGAGGAATGTAACAGGTCAGCCCACTGGTTCAGAAGCCAGTAGGCAGTGATCTTTCTCTCTTTTGTCTCAGATGTCCAACTTCAGCTGGTGAGTCACACACCCAAGAAAAGTCTCACCTGCTCCCTGTGCCTGAGGAGCATAAAGTAGACGTGCTCTCTCAGGCCATCTCTCGGAATGCTGCTTGAGGAGCATCCTCAAACTCTTCTCACAGCTTCTTTAGCTTAACGCCCCACTTCTGAGTTTCCTAATGCTGAAATGCAGACAGTGTCACATCTTTTACTCTGTTCAAGACTTTCCCCACCTTGGTAATGCCGTATACAGATTGTACCTTTTCTCTTGCCTTAGTTTCCTGTTCATTTACTTATAAACTTCTTCAGTTGGGAATAAAATCTTTATGACAACGTTTGAGTTTCATCTGTTTTCCTGCAGCACTTACCATGTTATAGTAACACCAGGTTGTTTGTCTGTGTTCAATTTGAAATGAGCATTCTGTTTTCTTTGAAATTGATAGCCCAATCTCTTTTTATCACCATGTTCATTCTTTCCAATATGTTAACAATGCTGTTTCCAGCCCTGCTCATGCTATTTCTACTCTAATGTTTGCATTTGCTTGAGAAATTATGGGATCCCCTTTATTGTTTTACTTTTATTTATAAGTGACGGGCATATTCTTGGTCTGTGAGTCTGTCACAAAATGTAATGTTACATGCAGCTATTTGTCTTATTTTGACTTTTTGACTACCTTGTTAATGTCTACAAGTCCTTCTGCTTCTCTCTCTCAGCTGTTTTTTTGCTGGTTTGGGGGTTTTTTTGTCATGTTTGTGATGCCATAGTTTGGTTTGTATGTCCTAAGCTTCACCTCGAGTGGTATTTGTCTCGGAAATATATGATGTATATAAAGAGTAACTCTGGGTCTAGTTCTTTAACAGTTTGCCTCTCACTCCATTTTTGGTTTTTTTCTGATTCCTTGTTGACTATCTTTAAAAGTCAGAAGTTTATCTTTTTAGTCTGCAGAGTCTGTAGTTGGAGTCCCCTCCTGCCTTTGCCTATTCTTCATGCTGTGTGTTTAAAAATGTACTTAAGCTATTTCAGAACTAGTTGCTTGCAAAAATAGTGTCCTGTGGCTGTCTTCCTTTTTTCCTTGAACCCACTTCTGGTAGCCAGAAATGGAAGTTCTGGTTTAAACCTTCTTCATTGTCCTTTGCGTTTCCAGGACATTTCAGCTGTTAATAGATATTCAGAGTATTTTCTTAGCTTCATGTCCTCCCTGATTCAGTAACTGTTCAGAAGCAAATGCTTGCTTTGCTGGCTGCCTTATTTGAGTAAGAGTGCAGAAAATGCTGCCTATGTGGGGTAAAGAAGATTTGATTTGATTTGGGGTAAAGAAGAAGGGAAAAAGCCTTAGAGGTGGAAGTGCCTTAAGTCTGCCCAAGTGAGGAAATAGAGGAGTCTGCTTGAGTCAGAGGGGACTGCTCTGTGGCAACTGGAATAGAATAATTGAGGCCGGAAGATATCTTTAGAGCTCATTTAGTTCATTGCTTGTCCAAAAGCAGGGCCAACTTCAAACTTTGGCTTAGAGCCTTCTCCAGTTGTCTTGGTCTGAACCATTTTGGACACCAAGTGCTGGTATTTGCTCTTGTTAGCCAATTCAGCTGCAGTCATGTCTCCATGCCCAAGGCACCAGTTTGAGCATTCATTTCATCACACTGAAAGTCAGGGAGGAAATTTGTTTAAAAAGCAACCATAAAGCAACTTCACTAATGACAACATTGGTGTTAATGATATCCTCTCTAGGCTCTTCCGGAAGGAAGTGAGGTGGAGAGATGGAGGAGAAGAGCAACCTCTTTGCAAGTAAGATACCTGTCCTTTTTTCCTTCCCCCCTTCCCCCATCATGTACACACAGGTGACTGATGTAGGAAATCTCTTCCATTTAGTGTGTGAGAAATTTCATCACAATAAATTGTGCTTTGGAAGAATGAACAACACAATGAGAAGCTATTAAATTCTTTTTATGTCTCAGAAAACCTCCAAAACAAAATTAAAGAAATGTATAAGCACATCCCTCAGCAATTTCTCAAATTTAGTCTTCATGCAAAAACATGGTGGAAAACCAAGGATTTTGCTGCAATTTTCTCAAAGTTCACTGAAAACTGCAATTCAGTAGAAATTCTAAGTCTGTAATTGGTGTGAAACGTGTAAAATCTAAACCCTGATGTTTACTACCAAACAAAAGCTCCACAAAACTACACAAGAGTACTATGAACAAACAAAAGCTTCACAAAACCTTCTTGTCCCAGATCTCACTCAGCTTTTCCATAGCCTAGTAGTAAGCTCAATGACAGACAAAGTATTCACTCTGGTTTATTCTTTGCTGTACAAAAAGACTCTATTTTAGCCTCTAGGAGATCAGAATTTGCAATGTGGAGCTATTACATTTATTCTGATTCTTTGTGCCAACCTGCTAACTCTCACAGTTGCTCAGTGCTTTATACAGTTCATAAATAACTATAAAATTATTTCTGCTGCACCACATTTGGCTTTTGAAGCACATAGCACGATACAAGGACAATCACATCATGGAGATCAAGTTTTAGTAATAGTACTTTAAATTCAACAACAGCTCTAGTTCAGAGATCTTGTGTTTCTGTTTAAATCCTTGGGTTTTTAATCTCAGTAAGGGCAAAGCGCACAGAGCACTCAAGGGAGTGGGAGTGGAGCTGGGGGAGTGTGTGGCAAAACAGGTACAGTAAAGCTAAAGGTGGTATTTGACAGATATTGTGAAAAAAAACCAATGGTGACTGAGCTGTAGGTTTTGGGGATTTTTCCCTGTTCTTTGTCATTCTGTGAATATTTTTCCTATGGATTCTTTGTTTCTGTTCTTTCCTTCCTAAGATTCTAAGCATCAACTCGAAAGATTTTGAGTTTTCTTTTCAAGATTTATGTACTACAGTAGGGCTGAAGATAAGTTTAATAGATTGAGCTATCTGAATAGCATTGAGTATTGTAATTCTAAATATCATTCTCACACGAGTAACCAATCTTTTCTGTGTATTGCATGCAATTTTATTTGAACAGTTCCTTCAACATAAAATAGTGCTTAATAACCTGAGACCTGCGCAAATATAAGTAACATGAATTTTAAATTCTTCCTGCATGTACCAGTCCTACCTTCTGTTCTTCCTGCACCATATACTGCATGAAGTCTTAAGGAGATGGACTTGGGATATAAAAATATTTTTCCAAAGATTCAAGCTAGGTTATTCAGTGGTGTTATTCATGGCCATATTTGATCTCAGTCACTTCCTCTAGAGATCAAAGAAACACAGTTACTTTTTATCAGGTTATTTAATCCATTATACCATACTATGCAATGCTGTCCAGCGTCACTAGGATTTTAAAATTTAAAGACTTAAAGATGTTTGCTTAAATTTAACTATATTTTAATTAAGCCTATTTTTCCTACTTACCTTTACTTCTATTTGCCATCAAGATACAGGAAGTATGGCAGTCAGGTGAAGTTCCCAACAATGGGAAAAAGGGAAATATAACCCCCATTTCAAAGAAGGGGAAAATGGATGGCCCAGGGAATTACAGAGCAGTCAGTCTCACCTCTGTGCCTGGCAAAATCTTGGAGCAGATTCTCCTGGAAGGCATGCTAAGGCACACGAAAAACAACGAGGTGCTTTGTGGCAGCCAGCATGGCTTCACTAGGGGGAAATACTGCCTGACCAATTTTGGTGGCCTTCTATGATGGGGCTACAGAACTGATGGACAGAGGTACAGCAGTTGACGTCATCTACCTGGACCTGTGCAAAGCGTTCGACACTGTCCCACACGACATCCTTGTCTCTAAATTGGAGAGACATCAATTTGATAGGTGGGCACTCGGTGGATAAAGAACTGGCTGGATGGCCGCACATAAAGAGTTGTGGTCAATGGCTCAGTATCCGGCTGGAGGCCAGTGATGAGTGGTGTCCCTCAGGGATCAGTGTTAGGACTGGTCCTGTTTAACATCTTTGTCGGTGACATGGACAGTGGGATTGAGTGCGCCCTCAGCAAGTTTGCCGATGACACCAAGCTGTGTGATTCAGTGGATACGCTGGAGGGAAGGAATGCCACCCAGAGGGACCCGGACACGCTTGTGAGGTGGGCTGATGCCAACCTCATGAAGTTGAACCATGCCAAGTGCAAGGTCCTGCAGCTGGGTCGGAGCAATCCCAGGCACAGTTACAGGC
This sequence comes from Agapornis roseicollis, assembly GCA_002631895.1. Lineage (NCBI taxonomy): Eukaryota > Metazoa > Chordata > Aves > Psittaciformes > Psittacidae > Agapornis > Agapornis roseicollis. The sequence goes on along the minus strand of NDXB01010712.1, from coordinate 11,171 downwards.
TGGGCAGGAAGGGGCTCTTCATTAGGGACTGTAGTGACAGGACAAGGGGTAATGGGTTCAAACTTAAACAGGAGAGGTTTAGATTGGATATAAGGAAGAAATTCTTTCCTGTTAGGGTGGTGAGGCACTGGAATGGGTTGCCCAGAAAGGCTGTGAATGCTTCATCCCTGGCAGTGTTGAAGGCCAGGTTGGACAAAGCCTTGTGTGGCATGGTTTAGTGTGGGGTGTCGCTGCTTATGGCAGGTGTGTTGGAACTAGATGATCTTAAGGTCCTTTCCAACCCTATCTATTCTATGATTCTATATGTTATAAATTTGTGCCCTGGAAGAAGAAGCCTTTCTGTGCTGTCATAGGACAATTGGCCTCTTATGTAGATTAGGTCAAACTATTCTGTACATGAATGTCTGGTTGCAAATGAGTACATAAATAGATTTTTTATTTCAGACTTGTGAAATATTGATGAAAAAACCCCTCAGGTTTCTGTTCTCAGGCATGACTAGGAAGATGAAAAATATCTATGCCTTTGGAAATGCAGCTCAAAAGTTAACATTAGATGCATACTTTCATGACAGCAAAACATGTTTTGAAAGCATAAGACACAACCTAGACCCTAAAAAGGTACTAATGAAAGACTCTTCAAACAGCCAGGAATTTAGACTCAGTACATGATTTCAACTCTGCATATTGGAANTTCATGACAGCAAAACATGTTTTGAAAGCATAAGACACAACCTAGACCCTAAAAAGGTACTAAAGAAAGACTCTTCAAACAGCCAGGAATTTAGACTCAGTACATGATTTCAACTCTGCATTTTGGAAGCTGGCAAACCTTGGGTTTGAATAGCTTGGAGGCAATAAAATTCAAAAGCTAGAACAACATATTAACTGCTAGAAACCATGAAAATTACAGATGTCAAGTGTCTGCAAACAATGTTCACACCACTGTAAAGTAAGGATTGCAGAAGTGATTGATATGTCAAGAAAGCTTCTCTTTCAGTTGAGAATGAATTCATTGTTCAGTAGAAATCCTGGCACCTGCACTTATGAAACGAGATTTCTGACAGAATTTGCACAGTTTATTCTGTGTGCATGTGATGTTTCAAATTAATATTCCAAAATTCATTCAATTCTGACGACCCTTCTACAAAAGCTCTAGATTTTTAGCTCTGTTACTCTTTGGTGATCTTCCATAATAATCAGTGGACTACTTTGTCAGCTACAAAGGAGTTCACAGGTTATCCAGTATACAGTACAAAATTCTGGCTTATTCAGACTGATAAGGTCTCACATAAGATGGTCTGTTTATCACCACCAATTTAAAGAAAAGCAATGAAGAGGAAACAATAAAACAGAATCAAACNCAATTCTGACGACCCTTCTACAAAAGCTCTAGATTTTTAGCTCTGTTACTCTTTGGTGATCTTCGATAATAATCAGTGAACTACTTTGTCAGCTACAAAGGAGTTCACAGGTTATCCAGTATACAGTACAAAATTCTGGGTTATTCAGACTGATAAGGTCTCACGTAAGATGGTCTGTTTATCACCACCAATTTAAAGAAAAGCAATGAAGAGGAAACAATAAAACAATCAAATTCGTGAAGGAAGCACAATATAGTTTTCAGTCACTTGTTGAAAAACTTAGGTCATGTTGGTGAGATAGACAACCTGTGAAAATTAAATGTGCCCCATTACTTCTAGTATCTTAAATATACTTTACTAAGCTAGAAAGTAAGTTTGTCAGCAGTTCTGAACTGTCTTAAAACTCTCAAGGTTCTGTGAAGCATGGACAGAGCCAAACAAGATTGCTTTTCATGTTTTGGCATTCAAAGTTACCAGAAGTACTGCATCTGACGTAGTGTATAAAACTTGAGTGCCATTTAAACTGCCTAAACACTAAGTATGCATTTTTAATTGCTAAGAAGTTGTTAAATAATAAAATCTGGTTTATTTTCATTGTATATACCACCTAATGAATAATGGATAGCTTTAAAGGGGTGTTCTCTAGTGAGTTTTCTTAATGGGGGTGCATTCTGTAAAAAGCTTCATCATGTGTGCTGGCTTGAACTATGTGCAGCTGTGCTGAGCTCCTTGGGACTGCAGATTTTGTTATCTGTAGGGACAACGTCTCCTTAAAAATACATAATGTATTAAATTTAAATTGTGTTTAAAAATGAACAAAATCATGAGCAAACACAGCTGTGTTTGAATGTGTATTTTTGTCACTATCTCTCCCTATAGGTTTTTCTGTCTTCACTCCCATAAGAGGAGATAGTTCCAAAGAAATTACTTCATTTGCTTGTATAAAACATATTAACGGTTCCACTAATTTCTGTGACCAAATTAAGGCTTTCTGTCTTTATCAACCCCGACCAAAAACATGACCTAGCCCCAGAAGGTCAAAATAAGTAGAATTGTTTTAGGGGAAGCTGGTAAGTCTAGTGATGGTGAAAGCATTACACTGAAATGTCTCCAAAACTGCTTGGATACTTCCTAGATGTTTACATTGGAGCCAGCATATTAGCATAGTCACTGCCAATAATGTTTTGAGTCTGCACAGTTTAAGGTGTATTTCGTGAAGGTCATAGAATCATAGAATAGTTAGGGTTGGAAAGATGTTAACAGACAATCACTACTCTTGAGGAGAGAACTATCTTAATACCTGGTAAGCAAGAGTAAAAATAAGGTGTGGTAGACTAGACTGGTGATGCTGTAATTCTCACTTAGCAAGTTATGCATAAGTGTTGATGGTTTGGTTAGTTTTCCCAATTTGGCTACATACCCTCCCATTCACTTATAGTGAAATGTTCAAACATTTCCTTATACTACTGAATGTTATATGGAAGAATGTGAAGAAAATGTCATGTGAAAGGATGAGAGATATAACATACATCAGAAAGCTTGAGACCATTTAGGAGTTGTTTGCAGGCACAACTGAGGCTTAGAAGACCTCAGTGATGTGACTGAAATTAGCTGCTCTGGGTGGAGTGGGACAGAATTGCATGCAAGGAGCTTTCCCAGCTTGCTGTATTTAGGTATCAGCTTGAATTCAAATCTGGCTTGGACCAGAAGTTAAAATGGGTTTACACACTTGTCCCCAGTTAGCGTTTATCTATATCCCGATGTCACCTTATACTTTGACACAGTAGTGTTGTCTAAAAAAGCTTTTTCAGTGGCGGCCTGCCCCGTGTGTGCTTCTCTTGCCATGAAATCAGTTGTAAATAAATCTCATTGATTATGAAACAAAATATTAAAACCTGCAAAAATAAAATATAAAATAACAGAGGAATTGTAGGTTGTGGGGTTTTGGTTTTTTTTTTTCCTTACAGTCCTTTAATGATTTGGATGCAGAGGGGATCTTATTTTCTTTTTTTATTTGTTATTTATCTTTACAAATCACTTAACTTGGAGCACCACTCAAAAGGAATAATAACATAGAAGTATTTTATCTATGCATTGTATCTTATCTTGCTTTTGTACATTGAATCTTCTTCAAGATATCATGTAAAATTAGGAAGTAGCAGCCAGGTTACTCCTGAGAGTAGACTTTTATTTCCAATACAACCTGAAGCCAACTGGTTTCATAGTTTTCTTTGCATAAGTAGTACAGATATTTGAAAGGCATCATTTAAAATTTCTCTTAACTAGCTCTACAGCACTTTGTACATTCTGTTCAAATATTATTTAGGTTGTTATATTTGCCCAACAGGTGAGTTTCAGGAGCAAAGTAACATGACAAAAAATAGAAGCAGCTGCATTAGGCATAAACAGCTGTGGTGACACATGTCCCATCTCCAGTGTTCAGGACTGAGACAGATTTTTACATTTTCTCTGAGGTGAGGTGTCTGCATAGAATCATTGAATCATAGAATAGTTAAGGTTGGAAAGGACCTTAAGATCATCTACCTCCAACCCCCCTGCCATGGGCAGGGACACCTCACACTAAACCGTCCCACCCAAAGGCTTTGTCCAACCTGGCCTTGAACACTGCCAGGGATGGAGCACTCACAACTTCCTTGGGCAACCCATTCCAGCATCTCACCAACCTTACAGTAAAGAACTTCCTCCTTATATACAATCTAAACCTCTCCTGTTTAAGTTTGAGCTCCTTACACCTTGTCCTGTCACTACAGTCCCTAATGAAGAGTCCATCCCCAGCATCCTTATAGGCCCCCCTTCAGATACTGGAAGGCTGCTAGGAGGTCTCCACGCAGCCTTCTCTTCTCCAGGCTGAACAGCCACAACTTTCTCAGCCTATCTTCACACAGGAGGTGCTCCAGTCCCCTGATCATCTTCATGGCTCACCTCTGGACTTGTTCCAACAGTTCCATGTCCTTTTTATCTGGTCAGAAAACAGTTGCCTCACACCAGAAAACTGCTTTTCTTCACAGAACCAAGCGGGATGGATCCTGGATATCTATTCCTGAGAGATTCAGGCATGCTTGCAACATGCTCATAAAATCTGTTAATTCAGTACATCCCTCCCCATCCTTCATAGTTTTTCCGCTACTGGCTCCAGAAGCACTCTCAGAGGTGCCCTTTTCTTCCTTACCTATGAAGTAGCCTTTACCTCCCTGAAGGAGCCATTACCTCCCTGCTCAGGAGGGCCAGAAAGCAGCAAATGCAGGCAGGAGAGAAGGTACGATGCCAAGGACATCAGCTGAGCTTTGGTGAGCCAAGGAAGAGGCGAGGCAATTACAAGTGCAATTGAGCAGAACACCTATAAAGTTCCTACATTACAAATTTTCATTGTCCTGAATCCTCCCACACCCTTAGCCTGTGCATTTTTCTCCCACATTGCAAGAATAACAACAGCCCTTTTTTACAGATTATCCAGCTTTTCATCATTATCTACAATTTCAACCAACCAACCCTGTTTTTCTCTGATATCTCTATGCTGTTGCATTGCACAAAATGCAACATATCTGGTAGTCCGTGGTTCAACTATTTTCCTTTTAATGACGGTTGTAGGGTTTTGGGGGTTGGGTTTTGGATTTGATGGAGGGTTTGGGGGGTTTTCTGTGGGGTTTTGGTTTGGGGGTTTTCTGTTGGTTTTGTTTTGTTTTATCTTGAGTGAATGAAAGTAGGAGAATGAAGGAGGAAATGAGGGATATGCCAGTTTCCAAAGGATGAAATTCACCAACACTTTTTAGTTTGCCCTTGTTACTACTGGGGAATCACTGTCTGGGAATACTTTCTAAGCACACTGTTATTTCTTTCCTAAATGTTGCTTGCCATACAGGTAATCTTTATTTATCAGAAGAGACTGGGACTTTATTGGGTGTTTTTTCCTGCAATTGTGATCTTTTCCAACTGCTTCTTCCAACTGCTTCTTCCAAAATATCACACTGGCAATAGTGAATCAGTTCATGATGCATCATAGTTGTAGAATTAACATATGCTGTGCATTGATTCGTGTATAGGTAGAAAGTGGTTACAAATTACGCTGCGTATCTACTGACCTGTTCCTGAATCAGTGATCTCTCTGAAAAAAATTGTTAACGTTAAAACAGTGGTTGTGTTATTCTCTGCTGGAGAGAAAGCTGGCTCCTGATTGCTCAAGTCTGTAGTGAAAACGACTGGGAAAAAAGAATTATTACATTTATACTTTCAGTCTTCCCCAGGCTACAATTGTTTTTTTCTTCTCAGAATCAATTACTGAAACCTCTACATCAGCACTGCTGTTAATAAAACTTAGTCATCGTTTTAATAGGCAGTGAATAGGCTTTTAATTTTCATTCTGTTCATTTATAAAGAAGTTAATTCTCAGCTTTGCTATTTGCAGTTAAATATGTAACACTGGTCAAATCTCCAATAGTTTACATATGCCCTTTTGTCCTAGAGACATTTCTCCAAGTTCTATGTGGGAGCTTTTACAGTCTTGAGAGGATGATTATCCCAAGGCTTTCATGGACATTTCAGAGTCGAAAGCAAAAATACCTGGAAGCCCTTTCTTTCTTTCTTCCTCTGCCTTCATATGAACAAGACACATTTATTTCATTGCAAAGTGAGCCACTGTGTAAGAAAGAAAATAATAAACCCTATTCCCTGCCTTCACTGCCATGCCAGCTTAGCCCATCCACTTCCCTGCTTGAACCACCTGGGAAGCTGTGAAAGCTCTGACCGACTCCCATCGGTATCCAAGTCCTGCCTGTGGTTAGGCTGCAGCAGTCTGAATGAGCTGGGCGGAAGCACTGGGTGTACATCCTTCTCTCAGAGCTAGAGGAAGAAGTGACACAACAGGACTGCTCCTCATCTTTGCAGGCTAGATGCTGTCCTGGTGTTCAGATGTTCAGGACATACAGTAACATAATTCAGTAACATAACACCTCTCTCCAGTCTTCAGATCATGACACAAAATCAGTGAGAGTACGGATTGCAAAGCTAGTGCTGTTAAAAGCTACTTTTGCTTATTTTTTTTCTCATTAAGAAGGGTGCCCATGAACATTCTTATTGGCTTAATAAACTGCTGAAAAATTTCAACCAACATGGCACTAAAATTACTTTTTCTTCCTGATGATAGGAGAAAATAATTCTTACTAGCAACGCTGCTGCTAATAACTGCCTGCATCTTGAGCTTACACGACAGGTCTTTTTCCAAAAACGACATCATCTATGTATGGGAAAAAGAGAAACCCAACATGGCTTAACAAAACAACTTCGCTGTGCTTATCAAGTTTCAGCTTTCTTGTCTACTTTTAATAGACACTATTGCATTAGATCAGCCAAAGTCATTCAAAGGAAGGCACAGAGAACTGAAAGAATTTCCAGGTACTCAGACTATGATACAGAGGTTTTAAACACTCTGTAACAAACAAAGAGGAAAATAAAAGTTTTAAAACCTCTCTGAGAACACAGAAGAAAAAGAAACAGATAAAGGTTATTTATTAAACGTATTACCACCAAATATTAATGTATGCTGCCTAGATGACGGGAAATGTCAACAAAAATTAACTAGAGCTGATATTTTCTTTCAGTATACAGTTCCAAATGGATTAATATTCTTGTTTCTTCAATTAGTAAGAAACTTACTGTGAACAAAAGGAAAATGCTTCTCACTTGTGGACTTATTCAGAAAATGCATGTCAGCTCCTTCTCTTTGACTACAGTTCTTTGACTAACATAATTTCTTAATGTAGTCACTTATGGAAAAAGTAATGTGTGCTTAGAATGCCACAGACCTGGCTTACCTCTCTTGTTTGAATAAAAATATCTCTTTTGGAAACAATGGAGTTGGGCATTCCATGTAAAGGAATAAAATGGTATGTGTTTCTTCTGATGTCTGCTTGGATCATACCTTTCTGAAGAGAGAGAGAGAGAAAGAGAGGTTTATCTTACTGTATTTTGTATCGCATGACTGGGAGTATCAGGCAGTAAGATGTGATGTGAGAACAAAAGCCCAGATCTTATCTTTATGGACCTATATTTATCAGAGATTACTGAAAAATTCTATTTTACTTATTCAAATGGAAAATAATTTGTCTTTACTTAGAATCAGCATATTTCTGATGTGTGTGACTATACTTGTTTTTTGAGGTGAAATACTTCTTTGACTAAGTGCAGCCCAGTGGGAAAGAAGAGGTGAATCTCTGCACAACGCAGGCTTGGGGAGACTTGGTCCCCCTTCTGAGGAAGGCACAAGCTTTATTTTCAGTAGTCATGGATGATATTTATGAAGCTAAGCTTAAATTGCTTCTTACTTTGTGTAAGAGAGTAAAGAGAGGCTTCACTTTTCATCATGACTGAAAATTGACAGTTAAAAAACCAATTGGATAATTTCAGTTGCTTTAACCATGTCCTTCAGGTAACTGCTTGTTTTGTTGTGCTTTTTTTCCTTTTATTTTCCCCCCAGTATTTCCACCAATTTGAAGAGTTTCTTTCTTGTTTGCTAATACTAAAATAAACTGAAGTTTGCTACTCTCACCAATTTCTTGGTGATAACAATTACACTGACCTCATAAAAAGGACTATTACTTATGGTAATATCTAATTAATTTTTTTTCCTGGTTTTGTTCTCTGGTGTCTAATAATTAATACTTGAAGCAAATCTCAAAGATATCTTTGCAGTGCTGTGATTGAAAATATAGTTTAAACATCTATTTCAGCAAAACACAAAGTTCTCTCTGCAGGTAATAGTTGTGTGCTATCTAAAATCCAGAGGGTAATATCTCTACAGTTTTATCTATCTTTCAGCCCATGCTTTTAAACTCAAAGACCCAGGCAGGAGGGTGTAGCAGACTTCTGCAGAAATGGAACGCTCCAAGCACTGATGACCTGTGATCAGCTTGAGTTTTAGAACAACTGAGGTTTTCAGCTTCATTCCGTCAATCCTTACTTGATACTGCACTCTTTGCATGTTAACAACTCTGCAAGAACAATGGATAAATGAATCCACATAAAGAGAAAAAATACCCGGTGGACATTTTGGATGAGAGTCATCAATCCTAAATTTAGACATTTCACAATTATTGTTAATTGTTAAGCTTGTTATACTATGCTCCTTCTGCAGTCATGTGAAAGAACTAGCATGTGATTCACTTCACCTGTGTTAGATGTCAACATTAGGATGACCCTGCCTGCCTGTAGCTATATCTACTGGCTATTGCTTTAAGATGGGTGATTAGCTCAAGTGTAGGCATTTATACCAAATCAGATTAATCCCATCCTGTGCCATATCATTGGTTCTTTGAAATCAGTATTCCACTGAAAAGGATGTATGGTTTTGTGTTTTGGTTTGTAGTTTATCAGTGGGTAGACTTAAAAAGATGTTTAGTTTACTGTGTTTGTGTATAATTCAGAAGGAGTTGAAGTTTCTTTTTGAAGAAGGATACAATGGTCTTTTTACAAGGAATGTTTCCTCAAGGTAGGTGAGGGTTCCTTGGTAATCTTGAAATTTTAACAAACTTTTTGATGGTGTCTCTAACAATATTCATTTGTATAGAACAACGTCCAGCACACAACTAGACAAGCTCATGATACAATTTGCTGATGGTTGGGTTCAAAGAGTACATCAGGCTGGCGGTCAGCCTCCAGGGGTTCACCAGAGCTCAATTTTAGGGCCAGTTCTCTTTAATGTCTTTATAGATGAACTTACAGTAAGGAAGTTTGCTGAGCAGGGCAACCAAGATGGTGAAAGGTCTCAAAGGCAGGACTTATGAAGAGCAGCTGAGGTTACTTGTTTTGTTCAGCTTGGAGAAGAGAAGGCTGAGGGGTGACCTCATAGCAGCACACACCTTTCTTGGGGGGGTGGGGTGTGGAGGGGATCTGGATGTGCTGATCTCTCTCTGATGACCCTTGATAGAACATGAGGAAATGGAATGAGTCTGCATCAGGGGAAGTTCAGACAGGATATTGGGAAAAGGCTTTTCTTTGAGAGAGTTGTCAGTCACTGGAACAGGCTCCCTGGTGAAATGGGCATGACATCAACCTTGTCAACAGTTCAAGGAGTGTCTGGATGATGCTTGTAGCTATATGTTTTAACTTGAGGTAGCCAGGGAATTGGACTTGATGATCCTTATGTGGTCCTTTCCAGTTTGAGATACTCTATGATTCTGTAATCCCATGATGACAAAGTTAAGTTGTTAAAGAAAAGAAAACATTTTAGTTTCGCTATAAAGTAAGTGCCAAATAAGAGGATCTACTGCTCTCTTATGCCCTCACTTCCCTCAGGTTTAAGTGGTAATGGGATAATTCTCATGTTGTATAACGGCATCAGCCCTGCAAAATTCACTTAGCTTTTTATAAATTAGTCTTTATGATACTATTTCTTTGTCTTCATTCAGTGAAGCTTAATACAAGCATTTTTTCACCTTCTGCTGCTATAGGAGGGTTTCCTTGCTTTGTAAATAGAGAAGGTGAGCAAGGATTTTCCTGCTGTCACTGCCACTACATCACTGCTTTGCAAATAATTACATTCCTCTCTATGGGCTTTACGTCAAATTAATGGGAGTTTTCTAGCACTTCCTGGCTAGAATGCTGGCAGTTATATCATTGTCCACCTGTTATTTTAAAGGATTTGTAAATGCGACAAGACAAACCTCAAAAGTAATTCTAGAATTGGGTTAAGACCCCAATTATGTTCTTTTTAATTTAATCAAATTTTATTTTTAAATCTAAAAAAAAATATGTGGATATTTTATAAGACACTTCTTTGAGAAGTTACTAGAACTCTATCTGTACTTAAAAGGAGGAGGGGAGAGGTTGCCTCAAAAGACCAGAAGAGAAGCTGATCTTGAAGTTACTTGTATTGTTTTAGAACATTTTTTAAATGTCCTTAATGTCCTAAAAATTTTTCCACAAGCAGAAAAGGCCAGGAAAACAAAAATGCAGGTGAAAATGGAAGCCCCATGTGCTATATGGTTCTGATAAAAAATATAGTTTAAGTGCATTAGTGTAAAAGTTCAAAAAGTTCTTGCTCTCCTCTGCCACCCCCAAATCAAATCAATCATCATCAGAGGCATGGATCTTATTTTCCCCTCTTAATTAGTAGATATAGTAGATACTCCATTTATACCTTTAACCTATGTCCTCAACTTTAAACTGCAGTAATCACTGTATTGCCAAGATCTGAAGCATGAGTATTTAAAATTCAGCATGAATTCCTTGAGTGCCATGAGGTTTAAAATAGAGATGTACTTAATAGACAGATATCATTGTGTTTGTCTTCAATGTTTTGATCCTTTTCAATTTACTCATTTTTTTTTCACCTTTCTCAGGGAGTGTTTCAGGAGACTGCTAGGACATGTAGAAAGGAAATTAGGGAGGCCAAAGCTCAGCTTGAACTTAAACTGGCAACTTCTGTAAAGAATAATAAAAATGTTTTTATAAATACATTAATGGTAAAAGGAAGGATAAGCCAGATCTTTGCTACTTATTGGATGAGGCAGGAAACTTAGCAACTAAATATGAGGAGAAGGCAGAAATGCTTAATGCCTTCTTTGCCTTGGTTTTCACTGAGAAAGTGAGTCCTCAAGATAACTGTACTTTGGGGTTGGTAGGTGGTGTTAGGGAGCAGAATGGTTCTCTTGTTATCCAAGAAGAAGAAGTTAGAGAATTGTTGAGGAACCTGAGTGTTCATAAATCAATGGGACCAGATGGGATCCATCCCCAGGTGATGAAGGAGATGGCAGATGAGCTTGCAAAGCTGCTCTCCATCATTTACCAACAGTCATG
>NDXB01010711.1:177061-221051 GCA_002631895.1 Agapornis roseicollis | reverse complement strand
CTCCCTCCCTTTCTTCCTTCCTTCCTTTCCTTGAATATACCGATGGTTTGGGGAACTGTATAAAGAAACAAAAATAATCAAGAAATACAAGCTTCCCTTTCAATCTCTGAGCAAAACTGCAGTGTAGGAAACACCAGCCAACACCAGTGTGGCTTCCTTATAATACATTATTTGATCTTTCTGGTGGATCTCCATATTGTCTTTCTTCCAAGTTTTTACATCAAATTTTATTTCTTTCCTTCTCTTTAAGGCCTGATACAAGGAAATTAAACTACCATATAGGACTCTGAAATAAGGGTGGTGGTTTAAAGCCTGAATTGCACAGAATCTATCTACTGCACAGTAAGACTTATCTTTTTCAAGAGATGATAGGGGGATCTTTGGGATAAGATCAAGACTATAATGAGCTCTTTGAAGAGCAAAGAAATATTTCAGAGCTTTCATTTCTGTTGAAGACAAGGGAGATGGGGAAATGGTCTTTTTTTCTTGGTGAAAAAATCACCACATTAGCTAACAAAACTCTGCCTCTTTGAGCTAAATTAAAAAGAATATCTGGACCATCCTTTGCAGTGCTTATTTTCATTTTCCCCCATTCTGATTATCTGATAGTTGATGTGCAGGGGAATGTGTATGTATGTTTTTCTCAGATGGCTTGCAGACATTCTGGTGACCACTTTATCAGTTGTCTTACAGATCACCAGTGTTCTTCAGACCAATGTCAGTAGTGCATGGAAAGAAATTTCTTTGGCATACTAACCTGGAAAAATGAGGAGGAAGGGAGGGTTCTCAATACTTGACAAAGCATTGATAGAAAGTTCAGGAAAGGTCTTAATTTTTCTGGACTGATTTCCTCTATGAAAGAAACTGAAATATTAGCAAATGGCAAAGGTATTAATTAATATCCAACCTTACTGCCAAAAAACTCCCCCCAAACTACAACACCCCTCCTCCCCATTTTGATATTAATTTAACTGGTATGTTCAACACCCTGGCTTCTGATGAAGTAAATGATGAGTGCTGTATGATGGGGTCCTGAGTCCTTGACTAAGAGGTGGACAGGCCATTGTAGCTTGTTGGATAGAACCTCAACCAAAGGCAGGAACATCTCTGGTAGGTGCAGCTTATAGAAAAAGTAACCAAGAGGTCAATCTGGAATCAGCAGCTTCTCCAGGAAGGGTTTTCTTCCACAGCAGGCAGTGAGTGATCCTTTGCCAACATCTGTGTGGGGTGCTGACTTGCATATCGGCACCTCTGCAAAACAATGTCCCAGATTGAAATCATGGAAGCTGATAATAGCGATATGTGGGGATCTGACATATTTTCAAAGCAATTGGTCAATTTGGGAAGGCGATCTTGAGACAGATCTCAAATCATGGTAGAATAAAAACCAGTGAAGCTGTGATTTTTGTCTGATCCCTTGCAAAGATAAAGGCTAAAGTTTGAATCTTGTGTTTAGATGCAGAATTGTTTCCAGCTTGTGTGAATAGTTAGCTTATGATTAGGATGCAAACTGTGGGTTAGCTGGAAGTGTGCATCATGTTTGTAATGTTAAACAGTTCTGATGTCCAAGGAGATTCCTCTTAACATCAGTTTTTCTTAGACTAGCTACATGATATGTTATTTAATATTTTTTTTAAACTACTCAAATTTAGTAGAGACAAACTAAAAAAGAAAATAAATTGGCAGAAATAACTGATGGAATGTTCTTACCTAAAACCAGCTGTGCACATCAGTCTAGCCTCATGAGTAGTCATAGAAGTTAATAAGAACAACATCAATAGGGTTCTCTGCTATTGTAATAGACTTCTGTTAGAAGTGCTTTAAAAAAAAACAGAATTTAGTAGAGTGATGTTCTTTGTATAGATATTTAAAGCATCTCATGGAGCTTCATGTAGTTAAAAACACAGGAGAGTGTTGTTTTGTTTTGGTTTTTTTTTTTTTAAAAACACAGATAAGTTCTAATTTACTGTTACATTTTTGTGGGGGTTTTCCTAACTGGGATATACAGGAAAACATATGTATTTGAAAGCTACATAGAATTTTAGACATGAATCAAAAACTACACTCAGTGTCACACTAGGATGATGTGAATAGTACATTAGGTTAAAACGTTGTTTTCTCTGCTTTTTTCTGATAGGTCATTGCTTGTGAACAACAGTATGACTACTCCTATGATGCTCGATGTGACGTATGGTCCTTGGGAATAACAGCTATTGAACTGGGGGATGGAGACCCTCCCTTATTTGGCATGCACCCGGTGAAAACCCTTTTTAAAATTCCAAGGTATGGCACTAGATGGCTCTCTTCACTCACTAGTTTGTTCGAAGGCAATCTAGTTGAAGGAGAAATTATTTGGTAAACGGTTGTGCTTCAAATCCTAAGAATACTTAATTGGAAAAGACATTAAAAAGCTGTAACGTTAAAGAGGTTTTTTTTTCAGCCTGAAATCTACAATAATTTACACTGAGAACACCTTGAAATGATAAAGACTTACATATTTATTTTATTCTTAGAATGTAAGTCATAAAGTATCAAGATACCTCCCTTCAGAAGTACTTTTCTTAGCTACTGTTGATAAAAACATTTGTTTCAAAAAGGAAGGAGCCAACATCTGTAACTGCTGAATAACATTTTTAAATATTATTTCTCTAGAGTCTTAGGCTTATTTTACTGTGGAAGAAAATCACACAATTTTTGATGATGCTGTGAAGCAGGCTGGCAGTTCCAGCAAACTGTTGTCATAATTTATTTTTTAATTTACTCAAGGATGTTAAAATAGGAACATTTCAGTTGTCATACATGGACATGAAAAAGAGATAGAAATTCTCTCTATGTATAGTCAAGTGAATTAGCCATATTATTTTTGTTTTCATTTTGTTTTCATATAATCACAGAACAGTTTGGGTCGGAAGGGCCCTTAAAGCTCATCTAGTTGCAACACCCTGCCATAGGCAGGGACACTTTCCACTAGACCAGGTTGCTCAAAGCCTCATTCTGCCTAGCCTTGAACACTGCAGGAATGGAGCAGCCACATTTTCATTTTGCTTAGTCTTCCTAAGTAGGTTGAGGTTGATGGTATAAAATAGAGTTTAACAGCAGAACAGTTGTAATAATAGAACAAATATAGAAAGAATTTGTCCATTATTGATTAGACTGGCATATACTTGACTTTTCCACATTTTGCTCATGAAGAAAGACTCTCCAGTAACTGATAACATTTTTAAACCTTCAGCAATACAAGTGTTTGACCTTTTGTTATCTGCACAGTTATCATAGGCTTTCAAAATTTCTTCTGATTGCAATTTGCATTTCTGATTAAGTCTATTTATATGCAGGTGCAGTTGTGCTGGGTTCTGTGTCATATAGTTATCTCTTTCTACCCAGCTCAGACATGAACTGCCACCACTCTTTCCAAAATTATTTATATTGAAGGAGTGATTCATCTGGTTGCCTTTGCAGAAGTGTAAAACAGGTCCTGGCAGTTAAGGCAGCAAGGGAGGCTTCAGATTACTAAAGCAATATCTATAAATTTGATCAATGCTCAAAATGTTTTAGATAGGTAGAAGTCGTACCAAAAGTATCAGTAAACAATGAGAAGATACATAGAAAAAGGCATGTAGAGTCTTTGATTCCTATGAGTAGTTTACCTCTTTCCTTATTTGCTGTTACATCTCTGTATGACTTAATAAAACAAAGGTAAAGTATCTATCTGATTAATTAAGTAATGGTTACATTTGTTAAATAGAATGGTAGCAATTCTTAAGTTGAGAGATTTGCCTCTGCTTTGCATTTTATGAGCTGTAACCCTGCTGCTGGTAAGTATGTGCTCATATTACATAAAGTGGGTAGCGGTGAGTGCTGAATGGCGTAAGGTTCTGGGATATAGGAGACAGGGCTTCTCTAGTGGTACTTGTTTGAAGTCAATTCACAGCAAAAGTAAAAGATACATTCCCTTCTTGTAGTAGTTAGACAGTTTAGAAGTATTCTTAGTGCAGTTCCTGATACCTGTGCTTCATGCATTTTTAACAGCATTTTCAACATGAGCATTGAGGCTATTTTCAGGTTGAAAGTGATTCTTCCAAATGCTGGCTGTGAGTGCTCAAGCAGTGATGTATGAAAGTATTGCAGTTCACCTTCTGAGACTTCAAAGTCCTCTGAGCACAGGGATCTGGCATCTTTACACTTTCTGCTTTCATGATAGTATCTGTGTCTGAAGTGGTAAATGCAAATGTTAAGCCATTTGGTCATTTTTAGGTAGGTAGTATCCTTCAGAATTTGTCCAATACAAATTCTCACCTACTATAGCATCTGGTAGCAAAAATACTTGTAGGGCAGCTATATTTTATTGAAGCAACTCTCTCCTTTTGTGTTCCACTTCCTAGCTTCATTTGGTAACCCTTGCCTGCCTTACGAGAAGAGGAAAGGTCCAGTCAATCCCTATTGCCCCTCTCCACATGACTTAATGCCAGTAAGATCCAGTCAAAAAATAAAGGAACCCTGCTGGGGTTTCCTTTTTGCTTTTTCTTTGCTTTTTCCTTTTCTCTGGCCTCTTTTTTGTTATTGCTTCTCAGTTTCTTACCCAAGAGTTTCTCTTGAAAAAGGCAACTAGCAGGAGGTTAGCAGTTGCTCAGATTATCTCAAAACTGTAATTTGCCATTCAAACCATATTAATATTGGAGTACAATGAAACTGAATGCTAAGGCACATACTTCTAATTCTGGGATTCTGATAGTTTCAAGAACTTGGTCAGAAAGCAGTATAACCTTGTGTATTTATCTGTACTTTAATTTCTGACAAATACGGAATGTAACCTGTTGATAACAGCTGCTCTTTCAGCTGGAGTTTCTTGTGGTTTGATGTGAAATTGAAAAATCAGGTTTCATTTAGTTACTGCTAAATGGATCAAATGCACAAATATGAAGTGACACCAAAGTGTGTTGCAGAGTTATGGTGTGACTATGGTACCCTACAGTAAAGCACCTACATTTTATCTGGAAGTGTAAACAGCTACTGCAAATAATGAGCAACAAATGTAGTGGGCTATTGATTTACTGCATATATCTGATTTCTTTATGTGTTCTCCCAGGGTAACTGTTGTTGATGGGGCTGATTTGACTTTAGGTTAGAGAAGAGATGAAATTGCTATTCACAGTAAATGACACTTGGACATCACTCAGGCAGGGTTATCAGGAATTATTTCTTTTTTTCTTTACATTCTTGACTATGGTTGATCCATATCTTTCTATTTATACTGCCTTCTGTGTGCTAGACTAGTCTGTTTTGTGTGCTGCTGATTTCTTTACATTAGCAGAAAACTTTGTGAGAGTTTTCAAGCACTGAATAATCTGTTCTCATGAATATACTTGAAAATGTTATTAATGGCAAAATTGCCAAAGCTAGACACAGAAATGTCTATGTTTGTTTCTACAGAATTCTTCCATTCTCAAGTAGAGAATAAAGTGGTTAAGTTTTGTGTCAGTTTAATCATTGGCTTTTTTCTAGAGAGAGTCAGTAATTGTGCTGTTAGTCTTGGCAGTGAGTGTCAACTTACCGAGCTGTGGAGCTAAGGCTGTAGTCTTAAATGCATATAATTGAAGTCAGTGAGTCTTCACTTTGACTTTACAGGGTTTGAATCAACCACTGAATGAATGATTTTGTATTAACAGTCACAGCAGTTACATACCCCCAAGATCTTTGAGATGTCTTCTTGTGCAGAACTCTCACAAGAAAACATTTTGATTGCCCTAAAGAGTCTCTCTGTCTTATCCTAGGTATTTATCTCATTGGGAGACTGTTGAAATTTGGATTTTCCCAGTCATACTTCTCTGTGCAGGCTAGTGTTAATATAGAAATGACAGAATATGTAGTGATAGCCCTGTGAACTGTCAAATTAAGGATGGAACTTCATAAAGAAATTCCAGGTAGAATTCCATAAAATGGAAAGATCTGATGGCGCTAAAAGGTTTGATTTTTGCATTTTTCATTAGTGCTCTAAGATTCTTAGTTCTGTATTTTTGTAACTGTTGGTTTGTTGGTTTTTTTTTGGTTTTTTTTTTATAGTTTTCACATCTCTGTCCTTTCAGCATTGCTGGGAAAAGTTTCAAATACTTTTGTCTCTGATCAGAGCTCTGTCTCCTAAAAGCGTTTTCATTGACGATAGCTCTTAACAGGACATTGTAGATAGCAAGGCCTCAACCACATCTCTCTGTCTCTTTCTTTGTTGCCTCCATTTCCACAACATGAACAGCAACTGTCTTATTAGATTGCTGTGCCTTCTCGTAAAGAACATAACTTAGCCCTTATTTGCAGTTCTCTTCCCCCATCTTGTTCAGAGTAAGGATTTTATTACAAAGATTCTAGTGAAAGGCTTATAAATGGTTGTGTTAGATAAATTACATTAGTTGAAAGACTGCAAGCAGATGTGTAGCTCCCTGTCCTCCATTTTTAGTGTGTTTTAAAGTGTAACAACAAACGGCCCACAGTGTGAAGTGGGTGGGTGATGTATGTGCACTGCTGAACTGACATTGTGGTGGGTTGACTCTGGCTGGACGCCAGGTGCCCACCAAGCCGCTCTGTGGACTATCACTCCTCGACTGCACAGGAGAAAGAAAATATCACAAAAAGCTTGTGGATTGAGATAAGGACAGGGAGAGATCATTCACCTATTACTGTCATGGGTGAAACAGACTTGGCTTGGGGAAATCAGTTTAATTTTTTACCAATCAAATCAGAGTAGGATAATGAGAAATAAACCCAAATCTTAAAAACATCTTCCCCCCACCCATCTCTTTTTCCTGGGCTTAACTTTATTCCCTGTTTTCTCTGTCTCCTCCTCACAGTGGCACAGGGGGGATAGGAAAGGAATAGGGGTTGTGGTCAGTTCATCACATACTGTTTCTGCTGCCCCTTCCTCCTCAGAGGAGGACTCCTCACTCCTTCCCCTCTGCAGTATAGTGTCCCTTCAGTGGGAGACAGTCTTCCATGAACTTCTTCAACGTGAGTTCTTCCCATGGACTACAATTCTTCATGAATTGCTCCAGCCTGTGTCCTTTCCACAGGGTGCAATCCTTCAGGAACAGATTGCTCCAGCCTAGGTTCCCCAGGGAGGGTCACAAGTCCTGCCAGCAAACCTGCTCCTTAGAGGGTTTCTCTTTCCACAGTGCCACAGGTCCTGCCAGGAGCCTGCTCCAGCACAGGCTTCCCATGGGGTCACAGACTCCTTCGGGCATCCCTCTGCTCCAGTATGGGGTCCTTCATGGGCTACAGGTGGATATCTGCTCCACTGTGGTAGTCCATGGGGACAGTCTGCCTCACCATGGTCTGCACCACAGGCTGCAGGGGAATCTCTGCTCCAGTGCCTCTGGACCTTGGTGTCTGCTGAGTTGTTTCTCTCCCATATTCTCAGTTCTCTCCCTGACTGCTATTGCTGTTGCACAGTAGGTGTTTTCCCCCTTTCTTAATTGTGCTATATCCCATCAGCATTGCCACTGTCACTGATGGGCTCAGCCTTGGCAAGCGGCAGGTCAGTCTTGGAGGTGCTGGCACTGGCTTTGTAGGACACAGCTTCTAGCTTCTAGCAGCTTCTCACAGAAGCTGCCCCTGTCGTCCCCCAGGTGATGCCACAGTGCTGCGCTCCCCTGAAAACCTGATCAGTGTTTCACAGCAGGAGATGCTGGATGCTAAGCACTTTAGAAAGCAGTGGTTTTTTAAGGTGTGCGTGTATTAACTTCATACTTTTGATAATATGGCCTAGGCTCTGGGCTAGATGCTTAAGCATCTTCCAGTGGTTAACCACTTGTCCCATAGAAAATGTAGCATCTGCAGCAAATATCTGATGGCAAAAGTGGAGTGAAAAAGAAAATGTCAGTTAAAATTTAAGCAAGATGTTTCATTTAGACACTAGCCTTCTGGACCTTATTTCTCTATGTATCGTGTAGATTTGGAAGGGAAGAGCATATGTGTTCATGGACTAATGCAAATATTAAAAACCTCTTTCATTCATGAACATTTTATTATATGAATGTGCAGTGTCTTGGAAACAGTTGTGGTATCACATGCATGCAACTTATTCTTGGAACTGCATTATCTTGTTAATGTTCTGTTTAGCAATGATGCGCACATTCTTCCTCATCAAAATGAATTCTTGGATCTGACTCATAAATCTCCTGAAAAGGGACCTCCAGTGCCTAGAGATAAGAGATAAATCATACTGTGAAGACATTGAACCATGAAATGATTCTGTTAACATGTCATCTGTCTCGAATGTATTTTCAAATTTCCAACAGAAGGGCCTAAATTATGAAGGGAAGGTGGCCTAGCAAAGTTGGTAATTTGGGAGTTGATACTTTTAACCTTTTCCATCTGGTGCCACTGGGTAGGTGTGTCTGTTTTAGCAAAGTATTACAAAGTAAAAGATTCTCAAATACCATTACACCTAAGATTTCTAAAGTAGAATAGGTCCATAAATTCTTCAAATGATGTTACATTATGACAAATGTTATATCATGTCAGTGCTATCTCTTAAGGTAGCAGTGATTTCAAATTTTGGAAAGAAAAGAAATGGCTATGAAAAGTAGTGTGGCAAAAAGGAGATTGTGCATTATAGTCTGGAAAGGGCAAGTGTATATACTGGTTTAAAGTGAAGATTTCAGGTCATGTTGCAACGATCGTGTGTTTCAGGACACAGTCATGCTATAATCATGTTTACAGGGAGGTGGTAAATTAAGAGCAATCTTCTAGGTTACACTGACAGCTGACACTTAACAGAAACTGAACCAAATTCTCCTCCCGTGTCTGTATGAGTCAAGTGTTGCTCTTTTGAAATCAGTAGAAGGCACCTGTTTTAAAACTGATTGGTGATAAGAAATGTGTATTTAATTTTCTAACCCATGAAAACTGAGAGTTAAATGAAATTCCATTAAAAATTATTATGCTTCATTAATTCATGTTAAATAGCCAGGAGCGGGATGGAGTTGAGCTTGTGAGTACTCACTTAATGGTGTAGTTCTTCACCTGTGTTGTATTGTCTTGAGACCTAAAGCTGTTGGGAGTGCTTATTAGTTTGAATTTAGTGATGCTTGATTGCTTCAGAAGCTGACCTGGCTGTAGCAGAGCCAAACCTGATGTCTTCACCTCCTAACTCATCCCAACTTCAGCTTCCCAGTAGTTTGCAGATAGGCAGTGTAATCATCTTTGTGTTTCCTGTGCAAACATACACTGTGTCTTCAGTGTTGATAATGATTTCTGAAGAAGTTCTCTAAGGGTATGTAGTTGTTGTTATTTTTAAGATATGATCATGTCAAGATTGAGACAGACCTATTTCATTTCAATAGATAGTGTGATTGTGGGTCAGGCATATGAGGCAGAGAAGCCAAAATATTTGCACCTTCATTTTGCTTTATTGTATACAATGTGGAGCAGCTGATGTACTACAGGTAGTTTCATTCATCTGAACAGGTAAGAGCTGTCATGGGGACATTATTTTTGGAAGTAACATTTAATATTAATATTTTCTAATGTAGGCTTTCATATTGCCAACTTTTTTGTGATTTTGCCATCTGCATTGGTACGGACATGGTATTGATACATCATGTAGCATGTACTTTTACTGCTGTTGATTGGAGCAGTAAAGAAATGCATGTGTTGTAAGACAGTAAAGCTTAGAGTTCATTGCTTTTGTGAAACAAAAGCCTTAAGAATTAATAGAATTGTTATTTAAAATGAAGTGTTTAAAGTAATTAAAGGAACTTGATTAATATAGTCTTATAATAAGTAATTTGACAAGAAGTCTGCAAGTTTAGGAGTGCAGTATTGCTTATTTTGTAATAGGAATGTGAATTGCAGTTACAGAAGAGTGACTAAACTACATGGAAAACCAGATTCTGCCTATGGTTATAGGTGGAACATCATGATACCCATAAAAGCTATGTATACTTGTCTAAGGAATAATTTGACTTTTAGACATTATTTTCTTGCCTGATAAATTGAACTTTCATTACTTTGTGATTGTATTTTTATGGCAAATCTAAAACATAATGTAAGGTGACATGTTACATCTAAGAGTACTGTGGAAATACCTAATAAGCAGAAATACAAGGTCTTCAGGATCCTTCTTGGTTGGTGTATGAATAGTAGATAAATTAAAGGATAGAGTCTGTCTGTAGGTGGAAAATAATACAGACCTGTGACTGAGCAGTAGAAAGACCACTGCTAGTTCTTCAGCAGGTTACAGACTGCTCATAGAATCTTGAACCAGTCCAGTATGATTAGATTTTCTAAATTATTTAGATGCCTAAATACATTTTTAGGTAGCTAGTGGGGTTTCTGAGAAGTACTCCTGTGTTTCATTTCTGTTGAAATTCTTTTAATCTCCATTCTGTGTTTGATTTTTCTGGAGTTCAGGATCACCAATTTTGCAGAAAGTGAATTACTGATGTATTTTAAAAAATGTCAGTAAGTGTGTGTACTTGGCTGTATCTTCTTCCACAGAATCACAGAACGGCTGAGGTTGGAAAGGCTCTCTGGACATCATCTTGTCCAGTCCTCCTGCTGGTTGATTCTATGATTCTATCTCAACCTGGGTGATGTGTAGCAGGCTGCCAAGGACCATGCCCATACAGCTTTTCAGTATCTGCAAGGTTGGAGACTCCAGAATGTCTGTCCAACCTGTGCCTGTGCTCAGTCACTCTCACAGTGGTGAAAAAGTGTTTCCTGATGTTCAGGCTGAACCACCCATGTTTCAGTTTGTGCCCATCACCTATTGCCCTGTCACTGGGCACCACTGAAAAGAGACAGGCTCAGTCTTCTTTACACTCTCCCTTCATGTGTTTATATATATTGATAATATCTGTTCTGAGCTTTGTGTTTTAAATAGTCCCACCTGTCTTCCCTCCTGTGAGAGATGCTTCAGTCCCTTAATCAATCTTAGTCATCCTTGTTGGGCTGTCTCCAGCAGCTTTGTATCTTCCGGTATCTGTCCTGCCCAGAACTGGACATGACACTCCAGGTGTGGCCTCACCAGGGCTGAGTAGAGGGGAAGGATCACCTTCCTCAACCTGCAGGCAACACCTTCAAATGCAGCCCAGGATACCATTAGCCTTGTTTGCCACAAGATCCCTTGGTCCTTTTGTGCAAAGCTGCTTTCTGTGTGGTCAGACTCTAGCATATACTGGTGCAGGACTTTACACTTCCCTTTACTGAACTTCATGAAGTTCCTGTCAGCCCACTTCTCCAGCCTGTTGAGGTTCCTCCTCTGGATGACAGCACAACCTTCTGGTGTATCAGCTGCTTCTCCCAGGNTGAAATGTTTGTAGCATGAAGTTCCTGTCAGCCCACTTCTCCAGCCTGTTGAGGTTCCTCCTCTGGATGACAGCACAACCTTCTGGTGTATCAGCTGCTTCTCCCAGGCTGTAACATGAGCAAACTTGCTGAGGGTGCACTCTGCTACATCATCCACTTCATTAATGAAGATGTTGAATGGAGCTGAACCATTTTTACCCCTGGAGTCCACTGTTAGTGATGGATAAATGTCCTGGCATTTTAGCATTGCTGCTATCGCATTGTGTCACGGTTTGCAACAGTGCCAAGATATGCCAGAGCAGGGGCTCTGCCCTTAAAAAGATGTATATGAGTTATTAATTATTAATTCATTTCTAACTGGTAAATGGTAAATGCATCCTATGGTTTGAATATCAGATTTAAATAGGTTTGTGCCAGGGTTGAACTGAGCAATAAGTAATCATTATGCTGTCGGTGTCTAAAAAGCAGAGAGCTGCTTGTGTCTAAGATCATACCAAATATGTATGTATAATTAGTCATTTAAGTCTGTCAATATCTAAAAATTGAACTGTATGCAGTATGCATTTGCCCCATACTGTAGCAAAATGGGGTCTGTAACCCATTACCTTGTGACATTTTAATATATTTGAGAAAAT
This sequence comes from Agapornis roseicollis, assembly GCA_002631895.1. Classification (NCBI taxonomy): domain Eukaryota; kingdom Metazoa; phylum Chordata; class Aves; order Psittaciformes; family Psittacidae; genus Agapornis; species Agapornis roseicollis. The sequence continues at coordinate 209,118 of NDXB01010711.1, read as the reverse complement.
ACTAACAAGTATTTTTATATACTACATAAGACAGTAGAGAATCAGCTTTAAAGTTAAATCATCTTGGTGCAATTTTGTGAGCTGGGAACAGGTAGAATTTGATTTTCAGATGTGTTCTTTGTTTAGATGTATTCATAGCCTAATTTTAGCAAGTAATTCATGTTCTGTGGCCTGTTTTGAATAGTCTGTTGTAAGCATTATCTGTTAGGGAAGACTTTGCCTTCATAGTATGTTGCTGGTTTTGATTTGTTAAGAGTCTCTCCTTCAACTGGATGTCTCATGAATACATGCAATCACAAACAGAAGGGTATTGGTCTATATGTATATTCTTCAGTGCCTATTTAAAACAGACTGTTGAAACAGACATTCCTGCCAGTATATCTGTTGCTAGAACATTCATGCGAATTACGTACATAAGAGCTACATAGCATGCAGCTGAAATAAATTCATTGAGGATCTCGAATAATCATGAAAATAAGCATGCTCAGCTCTCAGCCATTTTCTGAACAAACAAAAAAAAGAATCACCTCTGATATTCTGTTTTGTTCTCTGTGCTGCACTCTAACCCTCTCAGCACTCTATGTAGAAGCTGAAATGTCTTTCAGGAATTTTTAGTGACTCCATATGCCATTCATTTCATTCATTAAATGCACATAAACTGTTTTAGTCAAGCAGTTTCTAAAGTAAATTATTACTTTTCAAAATCCATTGCATAAATAATAACAGACTGCTAAGAAACAGTAAGTGCCATTTTGTTTTGCTCTAGTGGAAAATTTCGTGCTGACAAGGTCAAGCCCTGCAGTCTGAGAGCAGTCAAGTAATGAAAGGCACATCCAGAGGGAGGAGAGGTGTTAGATGGACATTTAACTGTTGTGTCCTTCAGAAGTGAGGATTTGAAATGTGGCTTAGTTAGATTTAGGGGATAGAACTGAGCTACAAAGTCTACAGTCTGATATTCATATTTCTATTCATCTAGTTGTAAACTAAAATATTTTGGGTTTAGTGTGTTTTCAAAACTGCTTCCTGTTTCTTGATAGAACTACAGTAGTTAGCAGCATTATCTGTAGTTTTCCTGAGGTAGTAATACTGTGACAGTAGCAAGGTAATGCTTGCATACAGTGCTTACTGATTTTTAAGGAGATTCATGCTATGGTACTTGGTAAAGTTGAGGTTGCAAAGGGGGAAATTTAGCATGGCTGATTTTTTTGTGCAGCAAACCACTTGTGCTCTGCATTTAAAATGAGTTAAAGACGATGAGAAAATCAGTCAGTTATAAATAGCTAACAGCTGATTTTCCATCATTCAGCCAAGAGAACAGCTTCCTTCCAGGTAGATTATGCATATCTAATATTGCTTTGCAGTAAGACATTTAGTGTTCAGATATTTTTATATTTATTAATATACTTTGTTATGGAAATAGATTCTTAGGATAAAAATAATTGAGATAATCTAGGAGTCAGATTGCTCTGTAGAGAACTAGGTAGCTATATTTTCAACATATAAATCCACATCATTACAGAGGTTGCTGAGAGGCTGCTGATGCCTTATTAGATAAGGCTTAGATAGATTACCTGCAGCATGAAACAATTTACCGAGAACAGAAAATGGGTTTCCAATACAGTCCAGAAATGAAACATCACAATTATTTGAGGTACTCTGTAACCTTGGAAACAATTGGGAGCAGTGACATCAGCAACAATTATGTGCAATTTCTGTCTTTAGTTTGTCACCAAGGTAACCAGAGCAGGCTTTCCTGCTTGAAATTTTAAGAATGTCTTGGTTCAGTATTAAGTGAGTGTTCATGAAGCAGACTATTTAGGGTCTGTTAAAATTGCATTCTGCTTCCTTTTTAAAATGGTCCTTCAGAATTTAAATTTAAACTCTTGTGCTTTTGTTTTGTTGAGGATTTTTTTTCCCTCTTTCATTTTTCCTTTCTCTTTCTGAAGCAGCTGCAGGCAAATGAAGCCTTAGTTACTGTGTTAAATTCTCTGAACACTGGAAAGAAGAAAAATTGAATTCCTCATTGAATTCCTTTTGCTGGCCCCAAATACCAAGTATTGCAACTGCACATAGAGGCTGCAGATTGCACTGTGTTGGTTTTGGGGATGCGACTCACCCATAGTTGAGAATACGTGACATTCCCACATCTAATTTCCTAAAGAAGAGGTTTGCATTAAAGTCTAGGTTCATGAGAGACTTCCAGTCACTGCTGCCTGAGGAGTACACTGGATGAGTGATTTTCTTAGACTTCCGGACTTTGAAGGATCCTTAGCCTACCTCATCTTGTGATTGTGCTGGTCAAGAATGGCCTATCATGATATCCATCTACAGTTTTAATCCAGAGAGGGTTTTTTTATTGTGGTCGTTCTTGGGGAAGGTATTGTTTAAATTAAAGCCTTGTTGCACAGTGGAAAAGCCTGTAGACTCCTTCCTATTTGCTCTTTAATGGTAAAGTTATGTGGGGATGGAGCCATAATGCTGACAGGAAAGGATGTTCAGGCCACACAGCCTATGTATGACTCAATTTTAGAGAGAAATATCTTGCTATGAAATAGTAATAATGCTTATCCATCATTCATGGAGGTAAAAGGGGGAGCTGCATAGTTGCTTTTTTTTTGTTTATGTCTGGAACTCTATCTCAGGTTAAAGCCACATCAGTTGAGAACTTAAAAATGAATGTCTATGTTTGCATTCCTAAAGCTTGCATATTTTACCTGTGATGTCTACTTTGTCAAACATATCCAATTTTCTTTTTTTGCATATCTCTTTACCCATAGGTTGTTGCACTTGCAAAATATACACTTTTATGAGTTATTGCACATTCAGCTTACTAATGTGCAGGGCAAGTGATGTGCAGGCAACTTGTCGGTCTTGTGTCTTGTATGTAAGCTAGAACGTCATGTTTGAAGGAAAATAAATAAAAATCTGCTTTTGTTTGGAGTGCGGTCCTGAAGAAGTTAAACTGCACTTCAAGCCATTAGCCCTGTGGGTTTCCAAAGGATGCTTTATAGCCTATGTTTAATGTAGGAATTCAGTAGCCCACATTACTTACAATGAATTGAGCCAAGTAAATTAGATTAGATTTTTGCATGGAAAAAGATAATCTCTTCACATAGTTTGGTATTGCAGAGAGACTAAGTCCCCTCATATATTTCTTAGTACCAGAGACTTTCATAGACTCATAGAATAGTTAGAATTGGAAAGGACCTTAAGATCACCTAGTTCCAACCCTTCATGGGCAGGGACATCTTGAGCTAAACCATGTCACCCAAGGCTCTGTCCAGCCTGGCCTTGAACACCACCAGGGAGGGAGCATTCACAACCTCCCTGGGCAACCTATTGCAGTGTCTCACCACCATCACAGTAAAGAGCTTCCTCCTTATAAATAAATGTGAATTCATAGATGTAAATTGAAAAACAGATGCCTTTTTCAGAAATAGAATGCTCATATTTGCAAAGGAATTAATTCAGTGACTGGTAGAAGCAGAAGAAAGACAAAATTTTTAGATACTAGTCCCATTCTAGCAAGATTGTAATTATCCTTAGAATTGTAATGAGTGTGCATTGTTTATTTTATTTTTCTAATAAAGAGTCACCAAATGCCTGTATGCTTTCCCCTCTAAAGTGATTTCCAGAAATATGGAGTAATACGTAATCACACTATTTGCAAATGTATTTGGTGAAAAGAAGCTGTGCTTTGAAAAGTATTGATTTGCTTGTTACAGTTATCAGTTTGATTAATGTTAAAATTCTTTGCAGTATATTTAATCATTGCTCATTACTAGTACAGTAGTAAAGTACTACACATATCTACACATTTACTATTAACAATTAGTGTCTTACATTTCTTTCATATCACAGGTGTAATCATAAGGTAGAACTCATAAAAATTTTAAAGCAGTATTAAAGTAGACATTGGTTATAAATCTTTTTAACTACAGTATTCAGGGAGTTACTGATGATTTCAGTGGGTTTATTTCATGATAATGAAAAGCCATTTAGATTGCAGTTGTATTGCATCTTCTGTCAAGAGTTCCTCTAGGAGGTACAAGTTTTCACCACAGTTGTGAAGCTGTGAAAAGCTCCCAGACAAGACAGTAAATACTGTATTCTGTACAGAGACATCGTTTTTTACATATGAACAAACTGAAACATAGTCAGATTAAATGACTTTGTAGTGCTAGGTTCATAAAATTTACAACAGTGTTGTTTGAAGAAATAGTAGGCAGGGAATGGAGAAGGGAAAGAGAGGAGGAAGAAAGCAGGAAATAATGATGAAGTCATGGTGAACGGGTCTGTAAGTCAGTTCTGTGGTAGCATCAGTGTTTATATGGATCTAACGTGATTTTAGGGATGTTGGGGATACCAAGCTAAAGACATGTTCAAGGGGATCAGTTTCAAAGTGCTGCTTGTCATGATAACTTAAGAAATCCTTGTGGAAAATTGACCAAAAATGAATTCACAGTGTGAAGACCTGAGTGGATAAAGCCCTGTGAAATGTGACCTGAACTCATAGGTGATCCTGCTTTGAGCAGGAGGTTGAAGTAAAGACATCTTGAAGTCCTTTGCATACTGCATTAGTCTGTGCTGTGGTAAAAAGGTTCATGTCATCCATGCAGGTGTATAAGGGGGAATTCAGATGGTGAACAGGATCATTCACTTGCCCAGTCTGAATAAGAAACTCACTGGGCTAACTTGTCTGGTGGTGTTAGTAACCTTTCAAAAATAGCATTGAAAGCATAAAACTAGGTTAGAAAACAGAAAAATAAGCTGGTAAAACTGATCAAAACCAAGTCAATTTTCCAGGAGATATATAATTTTTTTAAAAGAGAGTTATGTTTGCTTTACTGAAAAAGAGTGCTGATAATTTTATGGTGTATCCAAAAGAAGGTTAGAGGCAACTTGAGTATAGCTCTGGTTGTCTCCAGGGGTATGAGGTATTTAAGACTAGCCTTCTAATGGGAAATAAATGATGTGATCCAATGACTGAAAGTTGTATTTACAATTACTACATTCCAATTACTATAGGAACTGGGGAAGCAACCCTTGTGCTTTTGTAAAGGAAGCACTTAAATTTAATTATTTTTTTAGCTTGGGGGCAGGCAAAGAAAGGAGTACCAGCTTTCATCTTTCTACCTGGCTGAACCAAAGTGATTTGACTTTATGTCATTTACTTTGGTTGAATTAGCCAAAATGTAACTTCTAGGTTTCTTCATTCACAGTACAGATTATATTGATTATATCAGATTCCCTGTTATCAGACTGTTCACATATTAGAACAAGTGCTGAGTAAAGATACTCTGAATTACAATAAGATAGATTTATTTTGCAATTTGATGTTCTGTTGCCAGCATGCAAATGCATCAGACTTTTACAGGCAGCATCTGCTTGAACTGTATGGGGAAACAAAAAGAACAGACAACATCTCACATTGGAACAGAGATTTGACTTGATGAAAGTGTAATTTTCTTCCATGTCTAGCCATTCTACATGTGACTTAAAATTAAGTCTTCATGTCTTGTCAATGCATGTATAATCACCACTTAGTTCCCCATAATTAATTACTGAGAGGAAATTCAGGGAGGAAGGCAGAATTGTGTTCCATATTATAACCTGTATTTATATTGGTGACAATATATTTTACTTCTCAACTGGGTTATTTTAAAATTTTGGTTGGGTTTTGGTTTGTGGATTGGTTTTTGTTTATCTTGATTTTGTTTGTTTCTTTTTAATTTCATTGTTTCTTGTATTGGATATTCAAGTCTTGCAGAATTATGGCTTTTTAAGACTCCACAGATAGTGCCCTCCCAGCTCAAAACATATAGTAAATGCTCTTTGCGAGAGCTCTCTTTGAGGAAGGTTAAACTTCTTGGTCTATTCAGTTGGGAGGATTTCAGTAGAACTGTGTCAGAGCTCTGCACTCAATAAAAAGCAGGGAAGATATGACTGTATACTTTCAGTGCTGGGTGCCAGAAAATTTCAGAGTTTCCAAAAGGACACATTCATTTTTTTCCCCAGATTTGTTGAGGAGTAGAGTACTTGCTTGTTGAAACTACCTGATGTGGTACTAATGTTTTTGTAGGTTTTAAAGGTAAAACAATGCTATGATTCAGATTCCTATTCAGTGCCTTAATATTTAATATAGAAAAAGACAGCTAGAAGACATTTGTGTATCCTCAACTCTTACTGCTGTTGCATTCTATCCATTGTTTATGACACAGTTCTGATTGATGTCCACAGATGATTAAATTCTTTGCCAGTGTTAAAAATCTAATAATTTTCAGGGCACTCAATTTTTACCTGAAGTTTTCTTTAATACTTTTGTTAACAATGTGCTTTACTCACAGCTGCTGCTTTGTTTTGATGTATTCCTCCTGCTTTCCTCCATCACCAGCTCTTTTACTGTTGTAGACACAGTATGTCTTCAAAATATATCTTTTTAAAAAGTCTGTATTGTATTCCAGTTCCCTGAAATATATCCTTGGTTATTTTCTTGTTTTATCTCCCCATGCTAAATGTCAATGCTGTCTTACCCACAAAGAATGATTTATGTCAGCTCTTTTCCTTCTTCCATGTTTCATTATTATCCTAGTTTAAATATTTTGATTATCTCTCCATTAACCATATTGCTTACTTCTGTCCTCTTTGGTCCTCTCTTAAGTGTTTAGTGAATGGTGCTTGTGGGGATGGGTCTGGGCCTTTTTTTTGAGAGAATACCTTATATTGGGGATTTCAGTTTGCTTGCCTTCATCTTCCTTTTTGTCTCTCATTTTTACTTTTTCCTCTTCTTACTTGGTTACTCTTCCAACATTTTTCCCAGTCTTGGCATTTTCTTGTCTTTCCTTACACCAGGATGTAGCCTCCCATATTCAGGGCACTCCCTTGCCCTATATTTGTCATTTATCATTGCTTCTTTCAACAGTTTTCTCTGGATGTGTTTACTTATCCAGAAGATGTTTCTGTGCAAAGCTTACCCTAGAATATTCATCGTGAAGTGTTGGTTAAATCTTACATTGAAAAAAGTAATAATAATCCCTCTTGACTTTCACATGTTCCGTGGTGTTTTAATATTTCAGCTTTGTAGTTTTCAGGGGTTTTTGCCTCACATTGCATCACTAATTGCTTCGTAACACATTACTGTTACAATACACTGTTAGCATTTCTTGCCTTAAATTTATTGTAACTACCTTCATCCTTCCCCAGATTCCCTAGCTTATGAGTCAATATTTTTCCACAGTCTGCCCAGTTGTTTCAAGAGACACATCACTCTCAAGTTAGCATCTTACATGCTTACTGGGATATGCTCTTATTGATAGTATTGATAGTATTATAATTTATTTCTGCAGAAGAGAGGGTTTATTTGAATTGCTGTAATGGGATTTTTTTATAATTAATAAATTCTTCATGTTTATCAGGCCGTGTTACACGCCAGTTATAATCTACAGGGATTCCTAAGTCACACAGGTTTTTTAATTTTTTAAAGCAGACAAAAATTCAGGTGTTTTAGAATAAAGTTTATTGGATGGAATAGGTGAAGGAACAAATAAATTCCATTCCACATACAGTCCTCATGCTCAGAAGTCATATTGCCTTAAATGATAATTCCATGTCTTACATGTCTTGTACATTTCTTTATGCTTCAGCATTTATTCAGGCTATTACTTAAGAATTTTATAATGATCCTTCTAATGGTCCATTGGAAAGATGCCACCATTAACTAATTAATGTATTTCCTTTATAAGTACTCATTTCTGAACCAGACTAGTAGGGCTATCAGAATAATATCAGTTCTCACAATGCTATGAATGAGACTAAACTGAAAACAGTAAGTAAGCTTTGAGTCATAAAGTACAAGTAAGGAGTAATCCTTGTTTCTCGTGGAAATGCAGAGTTTAAGTACTTGCTTTTGTCAAGCGTAATGATTGAATTTGATGTTCAGTACCAGCCATATCAAGCAGATGGTAATAAACTTGTTTTATGGGGTTACTGCTAGGTTTCTTTTTATTTCTGTAGAGCCTCAACTAAGAAGAGGGTTTCTCTCTGTAAATGGAAGGCTAAGCAGGTGTCTTCCTCTTTGTAAATAAGAGCTTAATTAATCAGACAAAGATCTGAAGGTAAAGAACAAGTGGCAAAACTGCTTCTCTTGTTCTGTGAAGCAAGACCCCTTTTCACAGGAGTAATGTAGTGAAAACATTTTACTCTTGATGTAAAGGCCTCCAAAAAACATGACCAGTTGGAAAATCACAAGTACCCCATGTTACCATGCGTGCCCAGGACAATACAAACCTTGTTGGCAGACTAACTGTGATATGACAGGGCTTTTTCTGCTGTGTGTGTCCTTGGCAGAGGCTGGTCTCAGCAGGAACACAGAACTGTGAGACCATGTTCTGTGTCAGACTTCAAAATATCTATCTAGTTCTTCCCTTGGCAATCTTTCTTCACTTCTTTAAAGAAACAGTTTGTGTCATCCCTCTAAGTCTTTCTCCCATTGAACCAACTTTTAGCTTTCCAAGAGTAAATCTTCTCCACTAAGCAGTGCCTTCAGGCAGGTGACCTACTCAGGCCTCTTAAAGCGGGTGACGTACAGTGGAGTTTGAAACACATACAATTCTCTACTTGTCTTTAGAAATTTATCTGTGAGATATTCACTTTCAGATTTTAACAGATATTTTACTTTCCCATACGGTTGTACAAATATGTGGTGTAATTGCAGTATTTCAATAGTCCAACTACAGAAGTGTCTAGACAGCACCATATGTATTTCAGTCAGGCATGGAAGTATTATTGTCCCATTTTTATTTCTTTGGCAGCTGACATTCTCCTTCTTTGCAAATTCACAGAGCAATGATTTTAATAGAAGAGCAAAATACTACACTGCAGTAAAGATGTGAACTGGTTATAAATAAAAATCTCTGCTACTACTTCCTCTGTTTCAATTGCTGTTAATTTGCAGGGGCCTTTTTAGCTCTCTGAAACTTTTGTGAATAAATGAGATTACAAAGCATAATTATAATTCAGTTATGCTAAATATTTGTTTTGGAGCTTGACCACCAGAATACAAAGTAGTATGTTTTCACTCACATCCAAAAATATTTCTGAAATAAAATACTTGTTTCTATCTCAGTGAAGCCAGAAACTGAAACTGGAAACCAAAGAGTAAATGACAGGTATAAATGATGCCTTGTCAAGTCTTGAAAAAGGCTAATGAAACCTTGCAGCTGCCAAATCTAAACTGAAACCACTGGCCTGTGAATCGCAGTGTTCAAGGAAAAAGTCAAAGATAATCCAGATGTTCCCAAGCAGAACACTTTGCTGTACTTTTTCATCCATTTTCTTTCTGTCCAGAGAAACTAAAAAAATTACATAACTGAGATTTGTTTTAATACATTTTCTGGAGGTTATTATTGGACCTTGCAGCCCGGAAAGCCAACCATATCCTGGGCTGCATCAAAAGGAGCGTGACTGGCAGGTCAAAGGAGGTGATCCTGCCCCTCTACTCTGCTCTCGTGAGACCTCACCTGGAGCATTGTGTGCAGTTCTGGTGTCCTCAACATAAAAAGGACATGGAGCTGTTGGAACAAGTCCAGAGGAGGGCCACGAAGTTGATCAGGGGGCTGGAGCACCTCCTGTATGAAGACAGGCTGAGAAAGTTGGAGAGCTCATAACAGCCTTCCAGTATCTGAAGGGGGGCTGTAAGGATGCTGGGGAGGGACTCTGCATTAGGGACTGTAGTGATAGGACAATGGGTAATGGGTTCAAACTTAAAATGGATATAAAGAGGAAGTTGTTTACTGTAAGGGTGGTGAGGCACTGGAATGAGTTGCCCAGGGAAGTTGTGAATGCTCCATCCCTGGCAGTGTTCAAGGCCAGGTTGAGAAGAGCCCTGGATGACATGGTTTAATATATGTCCATACCCATGGCAGGGGTGTTGGAACTAGGTGATCTTGAGGTCCTTTCCAACCCTAACTATTCTGTGTTTCTATGATTCTGTGACCTTCAAAATAATTTGATAATTTGCTAAGCACTAGCACATTATTTCTGTCTGTACTCATTACTTTAAAGGTGACTTTTAATTTATCAGATATATACCATTTTGAATCATAGGATTGGTCATGTGAAAGAGGTTTCTTAGGAGGTTTCTTTTGGCAGCCTCTTTATAGTCTTCCTGAAGTGCTTTTCTTTTGGCAATGCATAAAGTGAATCTTGAAAATCAAAAGCAGATTTGTACATAATTCTGCAACTGACTACTGCTGATTAATGTGTTGGCTGATGAAATATTCTAAGCTGGAGAGTTGTGAATAAATCTTGATTTTAAAGAGATAGTTGCTATTTTGTTCATTTGTGGGTTTATGTTTGTTTTGCTGCTGAGCACATACTTCATTGTTAATCATCTAAGTCACCTACTTAATGGCAACAAAATAGATAAATAGTCACATAAAAGCACAAGCAAAAGGGGGAAAAAATGTGTCTTTACATGTTACAGGACATATAGCCGTCATTCTCTTCTGAGAAAGAGTACAAACAGATATCCAATTTGTATTTTACTAAATCAGGACCCTGTATGACACAAAAAAAAAATATTTAAAAGTGAATTGGTACCCTCAATCCTTTCAAGTAGTAAGAATCCTACAGCTTTTAGTTATATTTGTTTAACTTTCAACTCAATACAAATTTATCATATGCCGTTGGATTCAGTCCAGACTTCTGTAATTGTATATGGCCTGTGGAAAATGAAGAGCATCCATTCCAGTAAGGAGGGAAATATCAGATAACTCTGTAATTAGAATGTAGTAAAATACTTAAGCAAGAAGACTATTTTTGTTTCAGAAATGAGGCAGTAATGTCTTGTGTTCCGTTTCCTCTTAGCTGATTCTTTTCCCTTGGTAGGTTTTGATTTTGGTTTCAAGCAGCATAACTTTAGACCTGGTTAGAAGTCAGGCACACATTCTTTGAATAGATATATGCTTCTGATAGTCTAGAAGATAAAAAATTGAAGTTGTATATTAACAGTTTTGAACCCAGATATTTACACAAGGAAAACAGTTGTTCTGGAGAAAAGTGAGGGGTGGAAAAGGAGAAACTGTTTAGAAGTGAATCAGTTGCTAGTGAGAAGGTGTCTGGAGAGTGAATATGACAGGAACATAGTTGCTTTTACTCCTTCCCCCAAATCTTTTCCTAGGATGTAATGTACCCTTAATTCTCACAGAGTAAGGGTAATTTTTCTGGTGTCCCCTAATTATATAGTTGCAGTACTAAGATCTGGCATTAGTTTGTTCCCTTGCCTGGGAAAGGTTTATGTAACTGTAGAGCCCCTAGGAAGCTAAAAATGATGTGAGGTGCTACTGCATTTGCTGTGATTTGGTACATATGGTCTCAATATATGGTTCATGTCTCGTTGACTGGATAGGCATGTGAATTCCTTGCTTATAGATCTGGTAAAGAGCTGAAGGGAGATGGGTCTGCAGTATGGTCAAGACTTCCACAATTCCAAATGTTTTGAAGAAGGGGCTTCAGTCGCCCCTCAATCAACTCAGTGGACAGACAATTGCTTTAGACCAGGAGCCAGCTTGCCCATATTCGATGTTTCTGGTATTCCTTCCTATTTTTATTTAGATCCTGTATCCTTTCTGGTCTTCCAGTCTCTTGAGACTGCTGTGATTCTGTGCTGATTCTCCTCTTGTGCAGGCACCTAAACTCTGCAGTTTCTGTCTTAACCTTACAGAGCAGAATACAGTACCCTGCTTCATGCTGAGTGGACTTTGGTAAAGTATGTTACCAGAAGTCATTCAAACTTGAGTAGCCTTTAGTAGGAGACAGATGAATGGGAAAGTGTTTAGGATATAAATTTTTCATTCAGATCAGTGGAAAGCTCTTACTGATTTGAAAGGGCCATAAACTGTGTGCATTAGGAAATCCTCTGAGCTCTGCTGAAAATTAACTGGTGGGTTTTGGAGAATTATACAATGTGGGGATGCTCTGGAATGACAGGACTTTAAACTTGTGTGAGAATTTACCAAGTATTAATTGATGTAAATTATTCACATATTTCAATAGATACAATTTGTTTGTATAACATTTTGTAGGGAAATCTCTTTATGTGTGGTTGACTCTGTGCTTTTTCTATGGCTATGTCACTTAGTTTTTTGAAATATACAGGAATGGTTTAATTTCATGTTAAAACAGCCTGTGTATAAACATAGGCAACCATCAACAGAACTATTGGCTCCAGTCTGCTAGGAAAATAATTCATAACGTGCACATACAGGGCTGTGATTGCCAGAATCTGCTCATGGTGACAGGTGTTGGATGCTGATCTGCTAATTTCTGATTAGAAACAATGTGGTAGGTTGATGTTGTAATTTGGTCACTGAAGGCCCTTTCTGGATTTCTGTTTATAAAATGTATGTCTGTGTTTACTGAAATGGTTAAAAAAAAGATGTGTTTTCAATTTTTAAAAATTTGTCATAGAAGTGTTTTAAGATGAAAATACTTGTTTTCTTCATTGTCAACAAAGAAGTGCTGTTATCTGTAATTAGGCTCACAGCTTAACATAAAGGCTGAGTGGTGCTCGCTGAGCTGCATCATTGGCCTTATTGTGGTAAAATGACCGATTTTGTTTTACCAGCTGTGACTTTGGAGGCAGGCTGAATGACAGGGAACACATAAAGCTTGACAGATTAAAATATTCTAGCACAAACCCATGTGTGTGTCATTCAGAATTCAGCAGCAGTTCCTGCTTGATAAGCTTCCTAATGTCTTCATGTTCTAAGGAACACTGTGCTTCCGTATGGGGTGCCTTGTACAGGCTGGATCCTGCAGTCTTCACTGAAGCAAAATTCCCAGTAAAAAACAACATGACAATGGAAAGTACTGAATATGAGGGTAGAAAAACTCCTCACAAGACCAATGCATCTGCCTAAGGAAAGAGAGCATGTAGTTCTGTGACTAATTATGAATTACAGAAAGAATAAAAGGAAAAAATACAGAAATCTGGGAAATAAAGAGTTGATTACTCATCTTGCATGAAAGAGGACATTTTCAAAAGACAAGCCCAGTTATGCCCACTTTTTCTAATAATATTCATATCTACTTCTCACAATTTCAATCACTTGTAATAGGAAATGAGACTGTATTGTCCTTCAGCTTCTTATGTATGTAGCAAGGAAGATTGAAGGGTTGCATGCAAAGCATTCTAGTTTTATATGAAAAGAGTAGAATAAGTTATGTTGGCAAGTTAGGAAGAGGTAGCTGTCAGTGTGTTCTGAGTACTGCAGAAACAGCCAGATGGTGGTGAACTGCTGTGATGTTGGCTGATGCAAGTATACAAAAGCCATAGAACTCAATGTATCAAATTTAATATAGTCTGGAATCACAATGGCCCTAATTTTGGTCTTTGAGCTGAAGTAGTGAGGCATTTCAAACTGCAAAAGACCTGCAAAAGAGCTTAAAGTGAGTTGCTCTTGCATACCTGGCTTTTAGTATTACCCTAGAACTTGAGTTTGAGTACTTACTGCAGAGGTCTACCTCTGGAGGTGCTATGGAAGCCATGGTGTTTTTTGCTGTCACCATGAAACAGTTTGTGATGCCTTAGGCAAAATGAAGGTAGGAAGTTGACCCTCTTATGCCCATTTCTGGAAATCATTTATGGATGTGATGCCAGAAAAAGGTGAGCTGACTTGCTACTTCGCAGTTAAGTAATGTTTTTCATCAAGTGGAACCAATGTGCTTTACAGATGCTAATGAATTAAGGTTCTGGTCATGTTTATCTGCTCAATTTGCAGATGAGGCATCAGTTTGGTGGCTTAATTAGAGAAGACCACTAGTTCTAGGTTTTTATTACATAGGCACAAAGAATAACATATTTTCTGTCAACAAATACATAAGTATCAAGCTCAGGAAAACATCAGTAGATTTATAAATTTCTTAGTTCTGTTGATTCGGCGGAGCCACCTGTAAGAAAGTAACTCTCAGTGAGAGCTTAGTAGCTTAGTAACTTAAACCTATTCTATGTGGTTAAAACCATCACTTTCTCCATTAATGATTAACCTGCAAATGACTAAGTGTATTTCCTGAATGACATTCACTCTGCTGGTCTATTCTTCCATAATGAAATCCCACCTCTTTCTGTTCTTATACTTGCAATTAATGTAACTATCTCTGTGTCTTTTTTCAGGATATTCCTTGTGAGATTCTTAATAGAGTCTCCAAACCATATGGGCTTTGTAAGCACTGTTGTTACCACCATGGAAAGACTAAGAGCAGTGTGAACACAAGAGACAAAGCTACATATTCATGAATATATAAGCTTTTGAAAAAGCAAATTTCTTTGCAGTGCAATTCAAAATTTCACCACAGACAGTCTGTAGACGGTGCTGGTATCATTCTAAAGAGAAATACACTGTACTTCACATTACAATGAAAAATCGGTTTTGTCAGAAGCCAGACTGTCAGATAGAGTATCATTCATGCAAAATAAAGACTAAAAACATATATAAACTCCATCTGGCTGTTCTTAAAGCTGTTTGCAGAGTTCATGCATGTGGGATGTTTGGACTGATAACCATTTTCATTAAAGAGCAAGAGGTTTCTGAAGTGTTTCTAAAGGTTTGAGGTTTTTTGGTTTTTGTTTGGTTGTTTTTGGTTTTGTTTTGTGGTTATTGTTTTGTTTTGTTTTGTTTTTTCTATGGGACTATCACTAGAAATACTTCCCTATGGTTATTTTTATGCTTGTTAAAAAACAGATTCTGTGATGTGCAAGAATATCTGAGGCTGGTAAATGAAAGACAGCTCTGAAGCGTTACTGTAATATAAAATAACCAATCCTATTTTTTTCCTAATGATAAATTTGATAAGCAGTGCGCAGCTCAAACATTCTGTATTTTTCATTTCATGAAGAAAATGGCATTCCCTGAGTCCCGTGTAACAAAAGTAGTCGCATATCTCAGAAAACATGTCAACCCGCAGTGGAATTTGATGTCTGCATTTGGTTTGAATAGCTACAGATGAACAAAAAAGGTCCATCTCTGACAAAGCCGCATTGTAATCTTTTTTAAACGATTTTGTTTGGATTTTTGATGGTAATTGTTAAACGGAACTAGTTTTTGAATTAATATTCATGGAAAAATCAAGACTACTAAGCAGATCAGCACAAATTTATGTTGTTTCTGCTACTTGACTTTTTGTTTGTGAGGTTTTTCCAAGTAGTGTCATGCTGTGGAATGTGGCCCAGGTGATTGATGGTACAATCCAGAATGTTAGTGAGTTTCTGTCATAGAATAAGTCTTGTGATTTTTTTTTCTGCCATTTCAGTAATGTGTGACCCTTTGCATTGAGCCCTCAAACGCAGCAAAAGGCAAATCATTAACGTTTCATAAAATACAAATTTAATCTTAAAAAGTTAAATAGAATCATAGAATCATAGAATAGTTAGGGTTAGAAGGGACCTTAAGATCATCCAGTTCCAACCCCCCTGCCATAAGCAGGGACACCTCACACTCCACCATGTCACCCAATGCTTCATCCAATCTGGCCTTGAACACTGCCAGGGATGGAGCACTCACAACCTCCCTGGCCAACCCATTCCAGCGCCTCAGCACCCTAACAGGAAAGAATTTCTTTCTTATATCCAATCTAAACCTCTCCTGTTTAAGTTTGAACCTGTTATCCCTTGTCTTCAGTAATTCTCAAATCTGAAGTTGCAGATGAAACCTCTGAAAGATAGTATAATATAACAGAAGATCTGTGAACACTTCCTGCTGTTAGTTGGTCCACTTAAATTTGAGTCACTTAAAATTTGGTCCACTTAATATGGCCTTGCTCTGTATGTTTGTGTATTTAACTGTTACAGTAACAATCAGCAAGGAAAGTAATTTCATGTCAGCTAACATGGAACTTAAAAGCCTTATGGAAGGACATCTTGCATCTTTACATAATGTAAAAATACTGTCTGCTTAATGTGCCTTTAAGAGTAACAATGATTTTTAATAGTTGTAGAATTTACAATGTCATCTAAACTGAATACAGATTGAAATCCGGACTGAAAATCCTACAGATTGTTGACAGTTTCGTAGTTCTAGTGATGAAGATATCAATTCTTATAAAAATTGTGGTCAGAATCAGTGATCTAGAGTAAATCTTCCAGTAGCAGTTGATCCTTCCTGAATCAGGATGAATTGAAAGGGAAGTGTTGTGAAGCGCACTGTGAGCTGTAGGGACTACCATCTTCAAAGGTATTGACATAAAAGAAGAATCACAAAATGATTTGGATTGGAACGGACTTTAAAGATCATCTAGTTCCAAACTCCCCTGCCACAGGCAGGGACACCTTACACTAGACCAGATTGCTCAAAGCCCCATCCAACCTGGCCTTGAGCCTTTCCAGGGATAGGACATCCAAAACTTCTCTAGGCAACCTGTGCCAGTGTCTCACCATCCTCACAATAAAGAATTTGTTCCTTATGTCTAGTCTAAATCAGCCATTCCACCTTGTCCTATCACTACATACCCATGTAAAAAGTCCCTCTCCAAATTTCTTGTAGGGCTCCTAGAAGGCTGCTCTAAGGTCTTCCTGGACTCTTCTCCAGCCTGAACAAGCCCAACTCTCTCAGTGTCTCTTCATAGGAGGGGTGCTCCAGACCTTTGACCATCTTTGTGGCCCTTCTCTGGACAGGTTCATGTCCTTCTTGTGTTGGGGTGCCCAGAGCTGAACGAAGTACTGCAGGTGGGGTCTCACCAGAGCAGAGGGGGACAATCACCTCTCTCAGCCTGCTGGTCACACTCCTTTTGGTGCAGCTCAGGATCTGGTTGGCTTCCTGGGCTGTGAGTGCACACTGACAGGTCATGTTGAGATTCTTGTCAACCAGTAGAAGGATATGAAAAGAGGAGCACTCTCATTGAATAAGCAGCAGCAGGAAAAACCCAACAGGCATCTGAAGGGGACACAGACAGTTTGAGCATTTTCTCGCTAGTGGAATAAGTATCGTGTCTGTTGACTGTGCAATAATTCCAGTAAACATTAATATTTTAAACCCCCAAACCTTGTGAGTTTGTTTGTTTTTTTTTTTTTTTTCAGAAATCCACCTCCTACTTTGCTACATCCTGAAAAATGGTGCAGAGGATTCAACCATTTCATTTCACAGTGAGTTGTATTTTCTTCTAAAACCAGCTTATTCAGCAATGCCTACATGTGTCAGTCTGAAAANTTTTTGTTTTTTTTTTTTTTTTTTTTTTTTTCAGAAATCCACCTCCTACTTTGCTACATCCTGAAAAATGGTGCAGAGGATTCAACCATTTCATTTCACAGTGAGTTGTATTTTCTTCTAAAACCAGCTTATTCAGCAATGCCTACATGTGTCAGTCTGAAAACAGATTTTACTTATGGAGTTGTTGCTTTTGCAGTGTTTTAACTTAACTTTTCACAGACTCTAGACCATGCTTCACTTTTTGAAAGCTATACAGCACAGTTTCATCTCCTTACATAATTTGCTTCACAGCTTCTCTGAACTCTTTAGTTGATTTGTTCCTTGCTTTTGATGGACCTGGACAGATTTATAAATATACCTGATTTCCTTGCTGGTTTTGCAGTGAAATTTTGTGTCAAGGAGAAAAAAGGGTTAATGAAAATGACTTGTGGTTAATTTAACATAAGAATTTGAAAGACAAGAAAGAAAAGAGTTGTCCTTTTCCACTTTACTAATAGTCAGTAGGGTGCATGCACAATATATGTAATTGAACAGCGGTTGTACCAAGAGTGCAATATGTTACCTAGACTTTACCAAATTTCTGGATGTGGCTGTCAGTGAACTAAAATATGTTTTTTGCTTTACAAAAAGTAAAGCAATGAAACTAGGAAATTACCATTTAGTACTTGTTAGCATTGTATTCAGAAATCTTACAGCAACTTCTGTGAGTGATTTTTAGGGTTCTTCAGGATTTTATTGTGACCTATTACAGCCTAAACTGTGCAACATAGGGAATCATAATATCAAAACTTTGGGAAATTTATGCTGATCAAATAACCAGATACTTTGAACACTGCTCATAAGTGTTGACTTAATCAAGATAGGTTTGAAAATATGCACATCTGCATTTTGAATCTGTTCTCTTCCTTAATGTGCCTTACTACTTGTGAAGGAGTACAGTATCCCTTTCTGATACGTTTTTCTATTAGTTGTGTAGTAGTGTATTGCCATTTTAGCAGAAGTTAAAGACTAATGCAAGTTTTACTAATAATGTATTTGTATTTACTATGCTGATCTGTAATCAGGCAGGAGGATGAGGTACTCTGTAGTGGCTGGTCTACAGAGGAAGGTCATTACTGCAGTGTAACACAGAATCTTCTCCAGCATAGGTGGTAGAAGTGTATTCCTCTAGAGCAGATTTACCCGAGTTCTGTTTCTCCATAATGCATGTCCTTGTTTATACAGCAGTGTACATTGTGATCTATGGCAGAATCAGTGTTAAATTACGAAAGTCACTGGGTGGTGGATGAATTCCATTCTCTTATAGAGAGACTTTATTTACACTATTCATGGACTGTAGCCTATGTTCTGGGGACTCTGACCCTGGTGGGTTATATTGCACTTCTGCTTTAGAGATGTAGCACCCCTGGTAAATAAGATTACATTCTTTTTCAGAAACATTGTGCGTTAACCTTCAGCATTGTTATACAGGTTTTTGTTTCTCAGTACCTCCCTGTTTAGAAGTCCCTACTGAGCTTGAGAGCCATACAAAAAGCCTAAGTTTAACATTTCTTAACAGTTGTTCAGTCCTTTAATTCAGCATGCACTGTTCATAAAAGAAGTCATACATGAATATTTTTATGGCTATGCTTGTTTTTAATCTTGTCCCTTGGGTTTTTGGTATCTTCAAATTATATATATTTAATCACAATGATTTTTAATTACTTTTGCTTAATTACTTCCTCTCACCAGGAACATCTGCAGGTTCTCAGATCTTGCTTTTTATTTCTACAGTAATACATACAATGAAGTAAGGAAGTATGCTCATATGCAGTCTCTTAACATGGAGAAATAAAACAAATATGCTGGGTTTGTAGCTACCTTTAATAGAACACTGAAATGGAATTCTCTGACATTGCTTCATTCTCAGACATGTGTTAGTAGAGTTGTTTTGATGCAGAGGTTGCAGAATGTTTTTATGGGGGCTTGGCTTTACATTACTGGATTTTCTAGAAAAAAAATAATGAAACATTGGATTGTACAACTGCAAACCTTTTAGCCATTACTGATAATTGGCTCATTTATATGCATTATCTATGCATTTATTGATGTCCACCTTGTGACAGCTTAGTTAAGATAAATTAAAAGCAGTGATTATATAAATTCCATACTGCCTTTTGTCCATATGTTAGGACCTTGCCTGATGTTTCTGTCACCCTTGTGATGAGTGGTTAGCTTTCAAGTAATTTCATTATCTACCTCCTTCCTGATGGCTAACATCATTTGCATAACAAGCTTATCTGGTCCAAGCTGTGGCCAGACCAGTGTACTGGCAGAAACTGAGCATGCAGCTTTGCCTAAGCATACTTTTGATTTCAGTTCTGTTTATGCAATAATTTTATTTATGACAAGATTGCCAGACCTGGTCATTGTAGCTTTTTTCCACCCCATGTTCTCAACCCTTGAAATGACACTGACTGAAGAGGCATTTTTGTTATAAGTGTTCCCTCACATATTATAGACATTCACAACATGCCCAAGTGTTAAGTTTCAATGTGCTTTTGTAGGTAACTCTCTAAACTGTTAAAATAGTAATCATACATTTTTCAGAAATGAAGTCTATATTTTTAACTGTGATTCTGCTGCCCCAAGAGATACGATTTTCCCACAACATTTTGAAGTCCAGTGCATTATTTACAGAATCTGAATGGAGAGAGAGTCAAGATAGTTATTAGCTTGGTGAATCTGTTTCTATTCCCAGCATTGTTGACCTTGGCTTGAGATGAAGACTGTAATGTGTTGTCTTCCTAAGGACTTTTACAATGAGATAGCTAATCTGAGTTAGATATTTTGTTTAAAACAAAAATAACGATGACACAATTTCAGCTAAGTAATCTCTGGTTTTGTATTTCATATCTACTGAGATACATGCAGCACAGACTTTTAAAAGGTCAGTAAAATTCTATGTATATGTACTTATCTGTACTGGCCATGAAGAACTTAGCTGCTCCACTCATAAGATGAGAAAGAAGTAATTATCTGTTTATCCACATATTAATAGGGCTTACCATTCCTATAAGGGCATGTAAACAGCCACGTCAGTTGTTGGAGGATTGGCTACTAAAAATAACATCCTTTACCTATGTTTATATCTGTTGAAATAGAATCCCAGTTTTGAAGAATTCACCCTATTCATTGCTCATGAATGCTTATGAAGCGCTTTTTTTTTAATAGCTACAGCATAGATAACATTGCTCTGCTAAGATAACAATTTGTTTCTACCAGCATTTTAGACATACAGTGCTTTAGACTTAATTTGTAAAATAATACAGGCTGTATGTTAAAATGTGTACCCCTGCTTCACTAAAATTATCTCACATGCCACAGATAATTTTCTTGGGAGTTTAAACCTTGGCTGATCTCTAGGGGTAGATAGAAGAGTTAGTATGTTCTAGGAGCAGAAGGATACAATAAACTTTATTTACATTACATCACAAAATGTTAATTTCAATTAAAATGAGCAATGGTATCTCCAGGGACGTTCTCCTTTTAAATATATTTAACCAGTGATTAGCTATTATGGTTCTTTGAATTAATCAGTCATTCTTGAGCTGGAGGGAATTAAAAAATTAACAAATTCAGGAAGTACAAAAGTAAAATGTGATGTTACAGTACTTACAGTCAGCATTTATCATAAGAATGTAACTTTTGTTTTATCAATGACATTGCAGATACAATACAAATATAATTTTTAGTCTTGATAAACTCAATTTTTTTGTACTCAATTTAAACACAGCCTTACAAGCTGAATTTCATATTGATGAGTCTACATTTATTCAATTAATAGATCATCTAGATTACCTAGGTTTTAAGTGCTCCATTTATATTCAGCTTCTCTGAATGCAGATCAGATTTTCTCATAGTCTAAGCAATTGTTTAGTGACACTCTGTTCATATTCCATAAAGAATATTTTACTGTTTCTGTCACAGAGAACATGGTTTGTGTTTGACATAACTCATTAATTTCAGTGTGTCTAAGAAGACAGAGGTTTGCAAATGTCAGAAAGATTCACATTGTGAGGTATAGTACCTGACAAAAGACCTCCATCACATTTGAGTATTGTGTGAGATATTTTTATACAGATGAATGGGCATATCTAATGGATACAATTATCTTAGCTTTCTAATGAGCAGTTGTAGTAAAAACCTGCAGGTTTAGGTGGAAGTGAGAAATACTTGGGCATGTTTGAAGTCCTGACCCTGAAAAGAATCATGCTAGATTTTACAAATGTTATAGTATCACGATCTTTCACTCAGTAAAGTATCCTGTTGAGATCCTTACCATTAGTGATAAGCACACATTCTTCCCTTGGTTCTCATGGTTTGTGGGTTTATTTGCCGGCTATTCTGAGTCACAAATATTAACAGTAGTAAGGAAAGTGCAGTGAGAAAGATATGTATCCATGGTGGAGTGACAAGTCTATTTGGGAAGCATTAGCAATTCTAGGAACAGTATGCTGCATAGAAGAATGTAGTATCAGAGAGAGCATGTGAAGTAATTGTCTGATGAGACAGTTTCCTTACTCCCTTCTTCAAGCTCCTATTGTCATTAAGTGCTAGTATATCAGTTTCTCAGGGAGTCCCTGCCTATTGCTCTTCCACTGAGATGCTTTTTAAGCTTAATTCTAAGCTTAGATGTTTCTAGAGTTCTAACGTTAATACCATTTATTGGAAGGAAAGCCTGTTATAATTGCTAATGCTTGCCATCTCTGTACTTTACTTGAAAGGAAATGTGAAGGCAGGATGTCCTGTCAGTCATCTGCACTTGTAGAACAGAGACAAAAGCTAAATTCCTTCTTCCTTGAAGAACCTGAGACAAAGGGCGTCTTGTGTGAAGTCACTCAATAATCAGCAGCAGAGTTGGGAATGAAGCAGTCCAGCATACTTTTAGATTAAGGAAGCACAGATGCGCCTGCTGTCCCCTTGTGGGCCGCGGGGTGTATGCATCAGGTCTGTCACACAGTAGTAGGGAGAATGTTGTACTGCCCGTGAGCTCCCAGCTAGTACAAATAACCTGATCTCATCTGCCCACATGCTTGTGAACTCGTTAAAATGAAGATGTAATAGCATGGCTGAAGTTGGGGTCTCAAAGCAGAAGGCATCAGGCAGTCAGCTTAATGGGGTATAAGTGAGAAACTTTTCCTAGCTGCTCTGTGATTATAGTGGAGTGAATCTACAGTTGCCCTTTTGGTGTCTGTCCTTATTTACTGGAAGATAGGAGAGAATGCACTAAAGTCCAAAGGAGGGAAAAACATCTCTGTCCTCAGCTGCCTTTGCAGCTATGACATAAAACATAAAAGAAAGAAACTGTCACTATTCTTTCCTTAGGTCCTACTTTCTCGATACTCCAGCTACCTCAAATCAACTGCATGCTGTAGTGTCAAAGGGAAAACGTTTAGTACAAATGCAAAACACTGTTCCTAATTAAAAGCTTCAGTTGTAAATAAGATTCTAAAGGGTTTTTGTGTTCCAGGGTCTTCAAGGACAGGCCAAAGAAACAGAGCAGACCCATGCCTGATAAAAAGCTAGAAACCCCAATTTCATCACACAATAAATCGCTAGAATTTTTCTGACTGAATTTCTGTTGCCCCTAGTAAAACCCTGAGGGTTTCAACATGAGCAAAGTCTGACCTATTCTAAGTGCTGTAATAAGTCCCACACCATAGAGTTTCCAGTGTCTTTTCTCCAAACCATGTATATATATAAATTCTTGTGTCTGTTCAGCCCAAAGGAGGCTGGGAAACTTGTTCTTATTTGTTTTAGCTGTACAAGAGATAGAGCTATTTGCTACACTTAATCTTACAATTTCTGTATGCGTGAACCTTTGTTAGTTTTCAGATGCATGCTCTAAATTACACTGTAGGATGCTTGATGGTAAAGATTAAACTGAAAGAAGATTAAGAAAACAGGTGCTGATGACTTTTCAGTGTTAGAGTATTTCTCTCATTGTTAGGGAAGATTAGTTAATTTACAGCATTTGCTACCAAAGGGCAAATCAATAATGATAGGAATGTGTTCTGACCATCAGAATTTATATTATGTGATGATTGAGTACTTTGTCATAATTCAGTCTTTCATCCTGATATCTGATTGTAGGAGAAGGAACAGTAAAATCCTTGTTATTTATCATGGAATGCTGGTTCAAGACAGGAGACCTATTTAAACTATATATACACCCTCTGTGCCCAGCATTTGCCTTTTTCCAAAGGGGCAACTATATATAGTTCTGAAGATAAGGTTATTTGTATCCTATATGTCCTGTTGAATTAGGACTGAAACCAAAAATGCTGCTGGCAAAGCTGTCATAGTTTTTTAGTTCATCTTTGAAAACGAGTGACTTGCAGCAGTGGGGGATGGGCAGGCCTGGGAATGGGAAGCAGGGAGGCTTCAGGGAAGTAGGGAGGCACAGCCCTGCATCATTATTACAAATGTAACTCATAAAATGTCTTTTCTTCTCCACATCTATACTGCATGTGACTGACTAGTGTTTGCCACAGTACGTGTGGTACAGAGGTAGGAGGAACAGACAAGGCAATTGGTAAGAACAGAATCTTTTAACTAGTTAGAAAACAATCTCAGAGATTGTTATTTTTCCTTCCTTGATGTCGTGGTTTAAACCCCTCTTACTTGAGGGGGGAAATCTCTGACTGGAAAGTTTCAGACCTTATGTGCCTGGCCTAGCTGATCTTGCTTGTCAGTATCTGTCCTTCCATTTCTCCAAGGAGGGGTGTCAGCCCAGTTGAGGTCATGCTCTTGGCTTAATTAATCTTCCACCATGAAATGACCTTTTGAAGCAAGTAGATAGGAAAGTATAGGGAGGAAAAAAAAAATGAATCTCAAAACCCAGAGGCTACCTTCACCCTGCTTAGGGAGAGGATGAAGAGAATATGACCTTATTTTTTCCCCTTTCTCTCTGGGAAATCTCTGTTCTAGATCCTCAGCTGAGCTGTCCCTACCTTTGGGGGGATCATGGTAACTCTTTTTTTCTGGGACTGGGAGGACAGGAGCTCAGCATCTCAGGATGACCTGAAGTCCTGTTCAAGGCCCTGCAAACCTCTTCTATTCTAATAGGAGAATCCTGGAAAGATTCCTCACTGCTAGGCAGCAGGTAGTTGTGCAAGCACAGAAGTATTTGGAGGGCAGGGGAGAGTGGTGTAGAGCTGTGAGGAGCAAGTGGTGGGGAGAGCACCTTGATGGGCCAGGGAGTGGCAGAGAGATAGGCACCAGAGGAGTGGCAATGAGAACTTTAACCAGTTGCTGAACAGATCAGAGACTTTGCCCAGAGGCTGCAGTGTGAATTCTCAGCTCTAATACATAGTCTGATATAGAATCATAAAATCATAGAATAATTAGGGTTGGAAAGGACCTTAAGATCATCTAGTTCAAACCCCCCTGCCATACGCAGGGACACCTCACACTAAACCGTGCCACCCAAGGCTCTGTCCAGCCTGGCCTTGAACACCACCAGGGATGAAGCACTCACAGCTTTCCTGGGAAACCCATTCTAGTGACTCACCACCCTTACAGTAAAGAACTTCTTCCTTATATACAATCTAAGCTTCCCCTATTTAAGTTTGAACCCGTTACCCATTGTCCTGTCACTACAGGACACATCAGGTCACATCAGGTCCCATAGGCTGCGTACGTTCAGGTTCTTAAGGTGGTCTCGAACCAGATCCTCTCCTACAGTGGGCCTAGGGTCTTCATTCTCACAGTCCCTGCATCTGCCTTCCAAGACTTGGGTGGTACGGTCAGAGCCTTTGCCGTTGAAGACTGAGGCAAAGAAGTCATTAAAAACCTCAGCCTTCTTCCAAATCCTGTGTAGCCAGTTCTCCCAATAGCTTCCAGAGAGGGCCCACATTGTCCCTAGTCTGTCTTTTATTTGCAATGTAATTATAGAATCCTTTCCTGTTACCTTTCACATCCCCAGCCAAGTTTAATTCTAACTGGGCTTTAGCTTTTTTAACCAGACAACATCCCTGTATTCTTCCCATGCCACCTGTCCTTGCTTCCACCTTTTATAAGCCTTTTTTTTCCTTCAAATTTTTCTCAGCAGCTCCTTATCCCTCCATGGAGGTCTCCTTGCCTTCCTGCTGCACTTTCTTCTAGTTGGGACGCAACACTCCTGAGCTTGTAGCAGGTGATCCTTGAATCTCATCCAGCAGTCTAGGGCCCCCCTGCCCTCTAGGGCTATATCCCATGGAACCTTACTAAGCAGGCTCCTGAAGAGGCCAAAGTCTGCTCTGTTGAAGTCCAGGGCAGTGAGTTTGCTCCATGCTCTTCTCACTGCCCTGAGGATCTCAAACTCAACCATTTCATGATCAATGCAACCAAGGCTGCCCTGGAGCGTCACATTTGCAACGAGCCCTTCCCTGTTGGTGAGCACGAGGTCAAGCAGGGCACCTCCTACTGTTGGTTCCTCTGTTACTTGCAGAAGGAAGTTGTCTTCCACACAATCGAGGAACCTCCTGGATTGCTTGTGCCAAAAAAATATAAAAATATATAAAGTAATAATTTCTTCCAGATATTAACATATGCATCTGCTGTTCCTGTAAATGGTAAACAGTGATGAGGTGTCTGGTTGGATATTTGATTTATGAGACAAAAGAAGTTCCAGTAATCCACTTTAATCAGAAAATGTAGTATTCACAAAATGTAATAATTGAAGAAAACAAATACTGGAGATAAATCATAATGCAACTAAGCTGTAAGTGTTGGAGCTGCTTGGTTTCTTTTTTTCTTAAAGAAAGTACTTGTGGCCAAATGGATTATAATAGATCTAAAAAGAAACAACTGCTGCTGCTCTGTTTAGGTTTGGCTGCAACAGTGAATGTCATTAGTAATTGTTTTCTATTTCTGAATGCACAGGAGACTTAGACCACCATTGCAGTTTTTATGAAATCTATTTCTCTCTACTTGTTCATAAGTAAATATTAGCTCATGAATGCTGAACTGATAAATATCTCTTCTTTTCAGTCATCTGATTTGCTACTTGCAAAATGGCAGTTTACATTGTTGAGAGGTAGCAGTTCCAACAATGTTATCATCCAAATGCAAGCAGCCAGTGGATTTTTAGAGGCTGTCTCAGGCAGGCCTGTGTGTATGGGAGTCTGCTCTGATCCCCTGCTAATAAATGCTTCGTCTTTGCCTGTAATTGTGGCAATGGAAATGGTACTTAGGAGCCTGGCTGTGAGATTGCAGCAAATGGCTGCAGCCTATGTTTAATGTAGTGACACTAATGAATTCTGAGAATTAATTTTCAGCTAAGAAAGCATGATGGGGGGTACTAGAATTTAAAATTAGGTAATGGATTGACTTTCATTAAAGCAAACATGTACAGTGTTTGTTTCCTTTTCAATCTCTACTTAGCCTTCATGTTATTTTAGATCAAAAAAATAGCAGACCAAATATTGTCATATTTTCATTGTACCTTAGATGAAACCCATCTTATAGTAGATTTGCTCAATGCAAGACACTCTCACTTTTCTTTTTTAAATAATTTCTATGGGCCAAACAGATTGGCTTAGTCTGCAGGTACAGCACATTTGTGAGTTTTATATGTAACTGCAGCACTGTTGTTGACAGTGCCTAGCCTAAGTGTCCAAATGGTCATAAACAAATGCTCAGAAGGGCACCTGAAGATAATTTAGTTTTCTCCTTTCCTCAGAAGCAAATCCTTCAGTGATAGGACTTCTTAATATTGCTCTTTCACAATCCACACACAGATTTCTGTTGCCTGCACTGACTAAGAATATTTTCTGATAAGTGACATTATAAAAGCTGTTTTGTTAGTGTACTCTTCTGCTTTCAGATGTTAATATTGCTGGATTTTTTGTGTATTACTTCTTGATTTCTTTTTTTCTGGCCTCTACATGGAATATATTTCCTGACTGAATGTACTGGCAATTTTGGAATCAGGCACCCATATGATTAACTTTTTCACACATTATATCTGTATTTCAGCATGCAGGTCAGTAGAAGTGCTCACCTTCCTGCAGGCTTCAGCCTTGTAAGAGCTGATATTCTGTTTTTTGATTTCTTTCTGAAGAACAGCACAGTGTCAGTAATGCTTCCAGTGTAGATGATATGTTACTGAACATTTGCAGTTATGCTAGCAGTTTGTTGCATTCTTTTTCACTAGCACATAGGTAGTGGCTCAAGAATTCTTATTTTACAGGTAACATTGACTTAAGAACAGCAGCATGCATTCGCTATGTCACTAAAAGCAACACAGCTGAAATGACAGTGTGTAGGAGCAGAGGATATAAATATGTCTCCAAATATTAATAGGTCTTGTCTGTGCGGAGAGGACAAAGGAGTATGGATCAAGAGGAGAAACATGTCTTTACAGTGCCACATGACAGCTCTCCATCCTGCATTCCTCCGCAGCAGGCCTGATGATAAACCAGGTTGGCACTGAATATCTAAATACACACTGAGCCCACAGTACCTACTATGAGTAAGCTGCAAGCCAGGTACTGTCACTTGAAACATAATAAGGAGTAATTTCTAGAAGTGACTGTGTCAACACTTCTGCTGTTTCAGAGCAAAAGGAGAGTGTATATGCCACAGACATTCAATTCTCTATGGCCTGCCTGATCTTTCTTCTGCTGCTGTGTTCCTAATGTGCTAGGAACTTGCCATTTAACTTGATGGATTAAACTAGTTTCAGCAGAGATGTACATTCTCCTGTTGGTCTTTTGCCTGAACTGATGCAAAAGTTCACTCACACAAGAAGTTAACTACATGAATTTAAGCAGCTGTCCCTTCACCCTTGACTGTGTTGCTTACTAGCTCTCTGCCTTCTTGTGGAGTCTAACCACCTGAAAGAGGTCTGTTCTTCTGATACAGGCACAAATTTGGCACAATAATAGGTGTGCTCTCTCTGAATTTGGAACAGAGACTTTGATCAGAGACAGAATTGTGTGGATGTATTTTGTATCATTAGCTTGGTCATATGAATTCGTGAAGCCTTACTTGTGTTTCAAGTGAAATCTAAGTGACCACAGATGACAAAAATATCCTACTACCAGAGAATGAGGGCTGCATATAGGTGAAACAATATATAAATTTGATGGTTGCAGAGCAGAATAGTATGCATGAAAAGTGAATAGTCAGCAGGGGACTGGTAGGACTATGCAATGGAAGAAAATATAATCCTGAAGTCATCTTTAAAACCACCTCCCTGACAGAACTTACCTATGCTTATTGAAACACCTGCCAGAACTAAACAGCATTTCAGACACATAATAGAGAAGCTAAATAGAGAACCTAAAATGTTTTCCTTTTGCCTTTTCTTGCTGGGCTTCCTTAATGAATGCATTATCCTGGATATTTGGACATTTCACCTAGGGGCCGTCTATATGGAAAATTTATCTTGCAACTTCTGGATCTTGCCCATAGCATGTCTTTGGAGGTGCATTCTTCCAAAGCTCAGAGTAGAACTCATTTTAATAGCTGCATGCCAGCATGTAAAAACTTCTGTGTTTTTGACACTTCTGGTAAACACAAGATGTTCTGTCTGGAACTGTATAATTTCTTGAAGAGAATGTGTTTAAACTTTAATGTTGCTGCTATCTGAAAAGCAACTGCTATGACATTAGGGCCTGTTGCAATTAAGGGGTGGACTAAGATGACCTTTAGTGGTACCTTCCAACCCAAACTATTCTGCGGTTCTGTGATGTAGTTTCACTTGAATTCAGTTATATTACTGGAGAACTTCTGATGTGATGAAATTTAACACAAAAATTTTGTATATCAACAGTGTAGCATAAATAATGGTGAATATGTATTATTGTTAGAATGGTAAAAAACATGAGTACATGAGCTTTTTAGGCTGAAATTTCCACTTCAAATACTTGCCATCAATCTATGATTTTGTATACTGCATAGCCTTTGTTGGTTTATCTGTTTTGTTTGTTGTTATTTTCTTCCCCTCTGCCTTCCTGATTAATGTTATCTTTCTTTTCAAATGCTTTTTTTCTTAGGAAACACATAAATTTAACCAGGATTGGCATGGACCATATTGTCTTTGTGTGTGTATTGACTTTTGAAAACCATGGATCACAAAAGGAAAAGGGCTCTGTGTATGTGAGAGAGAACCTGTTGTAGGCTAATGATATATCTCTTCACTAAAAGGGGAGGACTGGTATTTATAGCCCCACACTCAGAGGCATGGAGATAAAACAGGTTCTGTTACTTTAGTCTTTCTTTCAGGAAGCTACAGTTCTAGCAAAATTCACCAAAATATTTATAAACCCGGTAGCATGTTTTGCAGGCTCTCTTGTCTGGACTAGGCGTACCAAGAACAGGTTGGGAAAATGGTTTTCAGGAACCTAAAGTATTAAAGTTGTATTCAAAGATATTTCAGG
Source organism: Agapornis roseicollis (assembly GCA_002631895.1). Classification (NCBI taxonomy): domain Eukaryota; kingdom Metazoa; phylum Chordata; class Aves; order Psittaciformes; family Psittacidae; genus Agapornis; species Agapornis roseicollis. The sequence goes on along the minus strand of NDXB01010711.1, from coordinate 179,507 downwards.
ATCATTTTAAGACCAGACCTTAGGCTTCAGTAAAGTATTTGAGGTGAGGCTGAAGTTTTAATAATTTGCTAATGTGTTTGGTAGTATTTGAAATCAATGTGTTTGGTTTATTTATATTTTTAGATTTAAAGTTTTGGAAATTGATATTGATAGAATATAAATTCCTTTAAAAGGTATTAAGTTAACATTGCACTTTTAGCTAAAATGATAATCTTCATTTGTGATATTTGGCCTGGCTTAGGAAGTACTTCAGGAGTATCAGTTAAGATCAGCAAATATGAGACATAATTGTGAAGTATGTAATACAAATGCATCTCATCAAATAAACTCATGGGCTATAATTTGCTAGGAGGGAAATACATACTGAATTGCAGCATTTCTTTTTCATATTCTCAAATAATGTTATTATGTGGGTAAGATAAACAGAATACTTTTAATGTAAAGACTTAGGGTACTTTAAAGCAGTCTAATCCTGTTAAATCATTCTTCTGCTTGGACTGTTTTATTTCCTCTTTTTTAAATTTTATTTTTGTGATGGCTTTCTCAGTTTTAAATCCCAATTATATAAATTAGCATGATACTTTATTTTATGCTAATTTAATAGGGTCTATCTCTTTATTCCTTACTCGATCACCTGTTTCTATCACAGACAGAACTTTGGTACCGTGACTAGCATTTAATTCTGACTCATTCATTTCTCTTCCAGTCTGAATTATGCAGGTTTGCAGAATGTTCTGATTCTTATGCTAGCACTTATCATTGCAACATAGAAGATCTAAATGAAATGTTTCTTTTAAAAACAAGACAAAGCTCTGCATCAAATTGTTCTGACTAGTGTTGTATCACAGATTTCACTTGTAGTTTTTCATAGGATATATCATACACTTCATCAAACTCTCATCAGAGAATAGGTAGAAAATTGAAATGAATTAAGTGTTGTCTGTTCATCTTAGATTATGTTTAATGTATATTAACTGTACAGAAGTTACAAGATAGGATGCCATTTTTTCATAGTAAGCTAGTTACAGTTAAAAAGAGAGATTAAATAGGCTTAAATTTATAGCATTTATACTAGTATACTTATAGGGTGAATTCACTTAGTACTTTATGCCAGATTTATTCCAGTATAGAGGAGTTGTCTTGCTGCATACTGAGGAACTTAAATTTGTGGAAAAAGAAACTACTGTACAATAACAGCCATACAATAAGCTGACTCAGATCATGCCATAATGAGAGATCATCATTGCCTGAGACTGCTTTTTCTCTGACACAGGTGTCTTATCAAGGATTTTGAAAAGCGTCCTTCAGTCACCCATCTTTTGGAGCATCCATTTATTAGACAAGTACATGGTAAAGATATGTCTCTGAAAAAACAGCTGGCTGAGCTCATTCAAGAACAGCAGCAGCTAGGCTCTGTAGCCAAAACAAGGTATTGTACAACACACATGCTGCAGCCCTCCTTCCACACATGAATCCTGGAAGCATGAGTTAAAACTCTGAATGCATAGACATTTATTGTTTCAAACGGTGATATTAATATGTTGACTACCACTATGATTAGCAAAGTGCTGCAGGCCGTGTGAATGCAAGACATGTATTCCCACTGATACTTTCTAAAGCTAGTTTGATCAGCCATAATGCAACCTTCTCCTTAGCTGCCTTTGTCCCCTGGATTCTGTTCTGTCTGCATTCACTTCTGTCTCAGTCAGAGATGCTAATAATTCCAGAATGTCTGGTTTGTGGAAATACATATTTGCATGATGAAAAATTGTGTCATATTTTGGTAGCAGATCTTTAAAAATACAACTGTGAATAATGAAGTCACTACTAGAAAAGTTTAAGAGCATGACACGCTAAAGCTAAGTGTTTCATTAGATGCTGTTAGTAAGAAGGCTGTTCAGTATTTCAAGTAATTGTTTTGCCTGTAGTTTAATAGTAACTGCTATTTTTCATTCAGCCTAATAATTAATTTAAAAATGTGCTTAAAAAGCAATGAATATTTATTCAGCAGCAGTGGGATTTTTGAGGCTGATTGTAAATATATACTAGTTTTTTTGTTGTCCAGAGGGTGGCAGAATTTCACTGTTTCAGAAGAGAATTAAATGCAAATGAGCACAGCTTCCCAAGCTCAGCAATCATTCTGTAATATGAAATTTGTCTAGGATAAGATAAGCTCTGGCCCATTATTATAAACAAACACCTACTAATGTTGATGAAGAAAATTAAATGGCCTGCTATATGTGAACAAGTATATACTTACATGCCATAAGACTCTGTAGCTTAAATGCTAAAAGCCCAAACAAAAATGTACAAGTTAAAATAAAGGGATAGCTGTAAGTACAGTTTCAAGGTGAAGTTGACTTCTATGAGGTTGGAGGTTTTTCTTTTTGGAGTTTGGTGGTTTTTTTTTTTTTGGGTTGGTTGATCATTTTGGGTTTGGTTTGGG
>NDXB01010711.1:155901-167245 GCA_002631895.1 Agapornis roseicollis | reverse complement strand
AAAAAAAAAAATTAAAATAAAAAAAAAATTTTTTTTTTTTTTTTTGGTATGTTCTACAAATCTCATCTAGAATCTGTATTTCTAACAATTGCCAAAGTGTTATATGCATGAGATCTGCAACCCCCAGGCACAAAATGAAAGAATTTTCAATGCAGAAAGAACAATGAACAGGCACTTCTCTGGCTAAAGGGAGCGCAAGTTAAGTCAAATTATACTCACCACAGTTAAGTGTTCCAATAAGTATGCTACATCAACCATGTCTGCCAGAACTAGAAGCCTTGTGACAGCTGTAAGCAGACATCGTGCTGCTTGGACAACAGCTTGCCTCTTAGGCAGATAGCAGGGATCACTGGTAAATGCCTCAGCTGATACCTTTAAGGCTTGACCTGCAAAATGAAGACATAAATTCCCTTAGACTATATCACAACAGTGAGGTTGCCATGCCTTGAAATGAAGCTCAGTTATTACAGATCATGCAGAGTGTTCCCCATTTTGAATTATGTCCCCTTCCTGGTCTTCTGAATCATTTAATTCTGAAATAATTCCTTTGGCAATCACACTGTTGCTCTTCACTGTACACAATGAGGCCAGGAATGCTTTATTAAACTTTTCCAGTCACTGCTTTTTATATTACTATGTACTTTGCTGACCTTGCTATTAAATAATTCCTGGTTACAGAAGGGAATCAAATTTTCTCATTATAAATAATGGAATGAAAATCTCATATACTTGAACATAGAACTGACATAAAATACGTGAATCTATGCAGTGGAGCTAGTAACAGTGCCAGTAGACAACAATATATTGCTCTGAAACATGAAGCTTTGCAAATGAAATTTAACAGCAAGAACAATGACAAACACCCAAGTTTCCTTTCAGCAGTGTGACACCTAGACTGAGAAAAAAAAAAAATGCCATCACACATTTCTAAAAGCATCTTGAAGTCTATTATCACCTGAAGAGCTTTGGTAATGATTGCTCAACCTTGAGAGGAATCACTCTATGCAGAACAGCACTGGAACGGTCTTGTTTTCAGCACAAACTGATTAAAAAAACCTAAAAACATTTGACCCATTAAACTCTCTATAACAGCTTGGAAACCAAAGATAGATTGATCAAAAGTCACATAAAATTAAGTTTCAGCTGTGCTAAAATTAGGAAACATCATTTTATGTACTTTGTACAAATCATGTACTAATCAGTAACTACTGCAAATTTATAGATACACATATAAAAATAAGGGATTTCCTGTAATTACATAGATATAGACTTTCATGCGCTCCCTCAATCAGAATTGAATGAGAACTATTCAACTGCACCAGTTTGCCTGACTGGTTCTATATGTGACCTTATTTCTCAAGACTCAGAGATAAAACAAGTTTTACTGCTCTTAATAGAAACTGCATTTGAGACAAATACTGAGCACAAGCTACAGAAATAAATCTACTAATTACTTCAGTGTCCTTATAAGAGCACCTGAGATAATACTGGCCTGATTCTCAGAACACTGAATACTTCCAACATGCTGAAACTCATCTGTTTTCCAGTAATACCCACCTTTAATAGTGCTGTTTGGTTCTCTCCTGGATTTGTTAAAAGTCTTCGTGCAAATCATGTATCTTAAGTATAAGCTTAGCAAACTCCATAAATAAATAAAAATCATATCAAAGATCAGGTTCTAGCACCTGCTAAGCCAATGAAAATAAAAAATACCAATTTCTTGTGCTTGGGACAGCAAGTTTGAATTCTATTCTAGTAGTTGGTGAGATACTGCACCACAGCTGAGCACATCACAACAAATAAAACTAAAGGAAATTAAAAAAAATCAAATATTAATCAGAATTACCAATGTTTAAGATTTTTATTTCCCTGTCTGCAATGGACAAGAACACCTCTCCAGATGAGTACCTTTTTCAATACTAGAAGTTACAAATCACCAATTTGAGTCCAGTGAGAGAGTAAATCCTGCTAACATGCATACATATTTGGATGTAATTCTGAAGATGACTACTACAAATGTTAATAAATTAATAGCAATTTGGGAAGCTTTAAGATGATTTTAAGATACAAACTCTGGAATTTCCATGTGCCTTAAGAAGGACATGGGAAATATAATGCATACATACTATCATAAGTCTAAAATCCTTGCCCTTTCATGAATAGGAGCAATCAGCAGTCAAAGAATCCAAGGAAGAAAAAAAAAACAAAAACAAAAACAAAAAAACCCACAACAAACCACTGAATGAGAAGTTATAAACCTTAGGCAAAAAGACCTAAGAACTTGCAAGATAATGACTTTGCAAAACTGAGCCACAGCTCCAAAGCAGCAGCAAAGGGCCAACATTTTCCCATGTGACTGACAATCATCTTGCCAGCATTACTGGGGTAATAAATACATTAACACTTTGCTCAGTCACTCCATCTTAACTGTCTACTGAATGCGTTAGCCCATAACCAACTACTTTTTATTTTTTAAGTTCAGTAGCTAGTAGTCTCTTTGCACACAATAAAATGGGTCCAAACAATAAAAAGGGTCCAAACAAAACTGGCCATTAAAGCAGAGGTACGGATTTGAAAGGAACTGGTTGGGAGTGGGAGAAGTTGAAGGACTCAGTTGTGAGAAGCCAGACAGGAGTGAATGGTGAGCCCAGAGAACTGCATGTGCCTTCCAGAAGTCAATGCTGTTGAAGGCTATTGTGCCTTCCAGAACACAACGGCCATATAATCCATATGGTGTCCTTCAAGCACCTGAGAAATTTCAAAACCTCAAATAGTCCTAAATCCTGAAAATATTACCATTTCAATGCTGGTATTTTCTGGGTACTTGAGCCACAAATATGATTAAGGGACTAGAGCACCTCCCATATGAGGAAAGGCCAAAAGAGCTGAAGACTGTTCAGGGTAGAAAAAGCTCAGAGGAATCTTATCAGTATATATAAATACCTGAAGGAAGGCTGCAGAGAAGATGGAGACTGTTCTCAGTGGTACCCTGCACAGGGCAAGGGGCAATGGGCACAAACTGACACACAGGAGGTTCTGGCTGAACATCAGAAAAGTATTTTTTCCACTGTAAGAGTGACTTAGCAGTGGTACAGGCTGACTAGGAAGGTCTCCATCCTTGGAGATACTCAAAACCTGACTGGACATGGTTCTGGGCATACTGTTGGCCTGCCTGAGATGGCCGATTGGACCAGGTGACCTTTTGAGACCCCTTTCAACCTCAGTGCTTTCGTGATTGAGTGCATGAGCAAGGACAAGCCAGAAGGATGTGAATATGACCAACTCCCTAGAAATAAGTTGGACATAAGCTGCGATGGCTGGATGAACAACTATAAAATCATGACCCTAAAACAGAGGTATGAGATGCAGGCTAGGCAGACAGGAGCTATGAGTACAAGCAGTGAAAATTACAGCTCCAACAACAACATGATGTTAGAGCTGTCTTAAAAGGGAGTACACAGCATGACAGGTTGATGCAATTTTATCCATTTTATTGTAATTCTTATCAAGTGGATGTTCTTCCATAATTAAATGTCACAAACAGTTAAACATGAAAAACAGTGCCCTTTTAGTGGCACACAAATAGGGAAGCAGAAAGATAGGAGGATTTATAGTATTTCAATTATTTTAGACATTCAAATGAGAAGTAATTCAAAGTACCAAAGTCAGGATACATCATAACTACATAATTATTGGAAGACAGATACTTCCAAGATTCTACTCAGAAAACACAGATGGATGACTCCTAAAGTAAATGGAGTTACTACCATTAGCTGATCAGCTACTAACAGCTACTGTCACTGCCAAATGCCCAGTGATTACACACACACATACACAAAAGGATAAATAAAAACAAAGAAAGGAAGAAAACCTATGCTCAGGCATAGGGAAAGATAGAAACACTGTTCCCATGTAATTTTTAAAAAAGTTAGAGGATCCATGTACTATATCCAGCACCAAAAATATCCAAAAACTGTCACTGCAATTCCTTTAAAAACAAAGTAAACTGTAAGCCTGTTGGTAAATTTGCTGTTGGTAAATAGCTGACAAAAGGCACACACTTTTGCTGGGCTGCTGGTCCACCGCAGGTTACCTGTCTACACAGACACTTGCAGGAACACCAACTGCAGTCAGTGAGCACCACTTAGAGACTGTGTTCAACATCACACTCTGACAACAGATAAATGTTCTTTATTGGTCTGCGCAAGACCATCAGAATTATGCTTTCTTCTTTTCTTTGAATAGATTTTGTTTCTTCTACTAAATCCCATTTAAGGACCACATTTCCATTTGTTTTTACATCTGGTTTTCTCCTCTCATTTTTTATTTTTAACAGCGACAATATGCAATCCACATGGAATGCAGTGAATTTATGCCATTCTTGTATCCTCCCACAAGGAGGTATTGTTGCCAAGAAAGTCCACTCCTCTGAACTGCACTCTTCAAGGCTGGTGGATTTACAGGTCCAGAGAAATACAGTTGTAAAAAGGAGCTAATTGACTAGAGGGGGGAAGGACATTCCAGAGTCAGTAAAAAGAGAGGATTTTAAAAGTCCTAGTCTCAAAATTGACAGAAAACTGGGGGGAGAGGTGGGAAATCTCAATGGCTTATACCAATAATAGAAAACTTACAAACTGATTTACACTACTATTTGCAAATTCAGTTTCCTTAGGCATGAACTAACACATAAGCAGAATCACCACCAGAGAAGGCTGGGAGTCAATGTCACATTAGAACACAAAACAACCTATCCTTTCCAAAAAACAGGAGATTAAGCAATACTAGTAACTGGTATAATCATCTGTTCTGCTCCCACAAATACCATCTCTATCTCCTACAGCAAATAAAGGATCCTGCTTCAGCCAGCCAGCCAGCTGTAAGTGACACTGTAAGTGTCAGGGCAAAGCAGATTGATTCCTGCTGCATGTTCCTAATATTCGGCACCATAATAACTCAGAGTCTCACAATAGCTTTCTGTAGATATTAAAGGACATTTTTCTTCTGCCACACAATCTCTTACCCACTCAGATACCACTGTATCCCATTGCACTGCAATTATTTCAGAACTGCATTCCAGGAAGTTCCACTTCCACATGTTCTTCCTAATGTGTAACCAGAGTCACCACACACCCCCTTCATAACTTACACCCATTTCTTCATTCCCCCTTTCCCACTCAGGAACACCTGATCCAATGATGGTGATGTCAGAAGCTTTTTTACAAGGGGTCTGTTCTTGGTTTGATTAAAAGGGTGTACAGGACAGGTTATTTTGAGCCACTTGACTATCTAAATTCTGACTCCAAAAAGAAAGTCCCTTTGATACAGACCATACAGATGTACCTCTTAATGCAGGATGAGAAAACTAAGCTTGCTTTTAAGACTTTTTTGGGGTACAAATAAGAATATAGTATAATACAAGAGATCACTATCCCCTTCCTGTAGTAAATATCCTGACAGTACGCTCCCCATCTTGCCAGTGCATAGTAGTTCCTTCTATGCCAAAGTCTTGCCTCCCCTGTTTAATGCCAAAAGACATTACATATGGACAACTGAAATACCTCTTTTTTTCCTAATTTCCTTTCAAAGGGTAACTGAAGGCTCAAAATGTAACTCCAAAAAATAACTTGCTTTGAATTCACTGTTATGTATGATGAAAGGTTTATCTAGGAACACGCTTGGGCCTGATAACAGCTAAACACATGGAACATTGACATGGCAATAGATAGAAACAACTCAGACAGCAACAGTTGTGATTCTGACCATATATAGTCAGTAGGCAATGGCAATAAATACCGAACATTTAACTATGCCTGTACAACTGTTTGAAATCTATAAGCAACCACACCTTGACATAAATACAAAAAATCACTACCCTATGTATAATGCTTAGACTTTAATGCAAATTCCTAAGAGAATGTTTCCCTATGCAAACTACATTGTCTCAAAATTGATTAAATATCAGAATTGAGACATCAGTTATAGCCTGATATATAGTGTCAGAAGCATTCATGTTTGAACAATGCTTAGAACCATAGAATCATAGAACAGTTAGGTTTGGAAAGGACCTTAAGACCATAGGCAGGGAGACCTTGCACTAAACCATGTGACCCAAGACTCCGTCCAACCTGGCCTTTAATGCCACCAGGGATAGAGCATTCACAACTTCCTTGGGCCCTGCTTCTTACTTCTTTGTGTAGAAGTCAGTTATTTTATCATTAATTCACAGCACATTATGAGTCAGAAGGCAATTTTTTTGAAATCTGGCAGCAAGAATTTTTCAAAATACTTGTATTTGGGTTTATTACACTACTTTAGAATAAAAATGTGAACATGAATACCTTTAACAAATCTTCACCAAACTAGACCAGATCAAAAGGAAAACATAGCATTTCTAGGTGATGCACACAGTCCACCACCTAGAAGTCTGCCTGATGACTTCAGTCAGTAGAATTCCAGAAGAAGGTGAACCAAGATGTGGGCGGAGACAGGCCATGGAGGCAATGCAGGAAGATGGGGAAGTCTGATGTGCACCTCAAGGTGATTTGATTTTAGGGGAAAATAGCCAATGTTTGTGTGTGTGTGGATGTGTACATACATATATATATATATGAGAAAAAAGTGATAGTATATTGAAAAATGTGGGATCTGAGGATGGCATGAACGGTATGAAATAAGGGAGGGATACTGTCCTGGTTTCAGCAGTAGCAGTCATTTTTCTCCTTCTTAGTAGCTGGTGTAGTGCTGTGTTTTTGACTTTCAGCCTGGGGGCAGGAGAGCAAAGATTTTGGAATGTCACCAGAGGAGGAGGTGATGTGTGCTGAAAAGGAGAACAACTGACAACACAGAGGTAAACCCATCTGGGCTGCTCCACTGTGGCAAGATATCACTGCCTGAGTGCAGAACCTGGTGGTGAAGGCAATGGGTTTTTGGTACTGCTGCTTTGGAGACAGAGGAAAGTGGCCAGTACTTTATCTCCAGAGCTGAGGTAGGTTTTCCATCCCACTTTCTCATGTCTTCTCCGTGATCCCACAGGTAAAACGATAGGGCGGCCCTGTGGTGTGTACCTCCTGTATCTTCTCTCTCGAGCAATAGGAAGCCTTTAAGCTTGATATCATCATCCTATTGGCTGCAAGGAGAGGCCACTGTTTGCTGAAGATGTTCCAGGACCACAGAGAAAAATGACTACTATTGCTGAACCCAGACCACCCCTCATTCCATAACCATTTGAGCTTCCTTTCTCAAGAGAAAGCTCAAATTAAAATGTGGAGGTGCTGTATGTTAAAATTATCAACTCCAAGACTATACATCTTCAATAAAACTTTGCAGATGTCAAAAGAAGCAGAAACTAGATCTATTCAGGGAACATGCCTGCCACCCATTACAGCAACACCTCCTTTTAGGTGTCACTAACAGAACTCATTTGAGTTTGAGAGACCAAAAGCTCATCTACTGACAGCATTTGTCAAAACTGAACTGTAGTCAGCAAAGCCATAGCTATGTCCCCATTTCTGCAGACATTAGATGAGTAACTAATGCATCAGATGAATAAAATATGACAAATCTTCTATTTATCTTACCTTCACTGTTTACTTCATCCTATTTTGCCCCTTTCTTCCCCAAAACATTATTATAAGCAAGATTAGCAGCAGCATCTTGGAAAAAGCCTATCATTCCTCTGAAAGGAATCCCTACTAATAAGCTCCAAAAGTATCAAAGCAGCATTTTCACACTAAGAAATTACTTTGGAAAGAAAATAATTTAAAACTCATATTACGGATTCAACTCAACAAGCTGAGTGACACAAGTGAAAATGCAAGAATTGCTGAGAGAGTATTTATTATTTCCAGATGGTATGCAACTCTGGGAATGATAGTTTGGTTCACATCTGAGTGAAAATACAAGCTGTAGCCGCATGCGAAAATTCATAACTTATTTGAGAGCATGTTAATAAACATAGCTGCTAGTCACCACAAAAATATGTCCACAGAAGATTAAATACTATATGCTATGACATGCATGGCAAGTGACTGCATACAAGCACAGTTTATGATCCACATCCTTTCAAAGAGCTTGAAGTAAATAACATGAGGCATTTAACAGCCGCAGAATGTGGCTTGAATAACAGGCAATAAAGTTACATATAATGCAGCATACCATAAATCAAAAATGATACACAGCTTCAAAAGACTAAAAATATCTACAAAATTAGCAAACTGCTATTTAGTTTACAGTTGTTCACCAACTTCTTAAAATTAACTTCTGCAGTTTAGCAAACTCCTGGAGGAAGATCAGCTGTGAGCACTCAATTTGTCATTGCATAATGGTAGGTGATAACATGGACTTAACTTTCTTTTAACGTGTATGAAGTATAGATAGTCTGCTTTATGTTTTATTTTTGTAGTTATCTCTGGTCTTGGCTGAGAATAAATAAATGAATTGAAAATGTGAAATATTTTTATACTATCTATGTATAAAAATCAACATGAAACTACGTATTTTATTCTTGTGTTATCTACCTGGAATGGATGGGTGAACTTTAAGAGTATTCCAAAATTAATGATTTTTTTAAAAGCTTCAGCTGATCAGTGTGACAGATAACAATGACACTTGCTGGTCATAACACTTTTAATCACAAAGGACCTTAAGTTATCTCACACACTATATTCATATATCTAAAATTCAGCCACTTCTGGATCCAGAAGAAGCCAATAGCTAGTAATCATTACCCTGAGCAACAGCAGAGACTCAGAAACTGCCCCTGCTGTGCATTGAACAACAACAACAAAAAAAAGAAAACCCCAGAAAGACCAACCCAACCTGATTAAGTTGCAACTTTAGTAACAGCAGGGTGATACAAAGACCCAACTTCAGCAGCTAACACACAGCCCTTCAGGCACAGGGAAAATTTTTTGTTTTAAAAGGCCTTAAACGCAGATACAGGTAAACAGGTCTTTCCAAGAGCATTAAAGCATGCATTAACTTAAGCTTGTGCTTAGCAGCCACTAAAAATCTTACAAGGCGCAACTTGTCTTACTTGGAATGTTTTTTCACAATGGGGTCCAGCTTGCACACTTTACCTCCTTACAAGTGGCATATGAAAACATACAATCAGACAACTCAAAGTTCAGACATTTGCACTTCATAATATATTTCTAATGGGTATCCCAGCTCATTCTGATAGCAGTGTTACAGGGTTAAACTAATTCCTTGTGGTGCCTAAATTAGTTTTCATATACTTACTCTCTTTCTGGACATCAGCAAGTGCTGCATGAAGTTCTTCTTTAAACACAATTGCTTCCTTCGCAATCTTTTCCCCCTTGTCCAACAGATTCCATGTGGCTTCTTCCACAGAAGCTAACAAGACACGAGCTCTTTTGGAACGGCCCTTTTTCTTACTAGAAGGATTCTGTGGACAGTTCACTAGTGTTGTAACCTACATTTAAAAGAAACAAAAAAGACAATAGAGGTGTAAAACCAATATAAATTCACCTATTGTAGTTCTCAGATTTAAAAAAATCTGATATAGTTAAGAATAAGCAGTGCTGTTCCCCCCGATTTAGAGAGAGACAGGCAAGCTCAGCATACATACTGAGAATGGACAAAACTACTGAATTGAATTTGACAGATAATTTTACATAACATGCCTCATCTTTGTATTCTTTCTGCATGATCAAAGCAAAGCCAATAGAAACCTCACTGTCATATTAACCCTGATGCAAATTCTTGACACTGCTTATTTTAAAATTTGTTCATGATGAAAAAAAAATTACTACTGCTATTTAAGAAAGCTTCAGCCAAGGCAGGAATTATAATCAGTGCTGAATCTTTCAATCTCCCAAGCCATCTCAGAAGTAAATACTCCAAATGAGTACAGACACATTTCAATATGCTTTCTTCTCTTACAAAGGAGGAGTGCCGTGGTCAGAATTCAACAACTCAGAATTCTCAGTGGGCTGTCAACATTATAATTGTACATAATTTTATCCAGAATGTAGCTTTATTGCAGCTTTGTTCAAATTATGGTTTTTAACAATGCACTTCAACACCCATGAAGAACTTATTTTTATATAGCATCCCACTCCACATTCCTCATCATCTGAGCACGGCCCCCACATTCCAATAGAGTGTTTCTAACAGACTGGTCTCTAGGACTCTGCTTGAGCTGTCCTGCTAAGGAAATAAGTGTTCCATATAGGTTTTTTTTAAAATACACTTATAAATATATATTATACTTTTTGATTATAATAATTTATCATTTTTAATTATAATTTTAAAGTATACTTTAAAATAGCTGCAGTACAGCTTGTGGTTTGAGCTGCTCTATGGAAAAGTGCTCCATTCATGGGTAAATGTGTGCTAGCTGTGTCCTACTTCACCTTTTCAGGAATCAGTACTTTTAAAAGTAACTGACAAACATCCTCTGGGAAGTATTTCTATAAACACATCTCTGAAAGACAAAAGCCATGACCCCTACATCATTCATGTGGAATTGTAGGGGGAAAAAGAATCAGTCACTTGACATCGATGCTTGGGCATGTCAGAAGGAAGACAGTAACATAAAGGACTCTAGCTCAGACTGCTGAAGAGGGCTGGGGTATGTTTCTGACTCTGGCTCAAAGAAAGTAAATGACATTATGTACTGCACATAAATCAGCTAGCTGATAGAGAATGCACTGTGGATAATAATATCTTCTTATTTTTACAAATCCTTTAAAATTAGTTCTAGAGCATTTAATTCAGTTTCCATAATCATATTTTTTTAAAGTAGTTAAAGAGAGTATAGGCTGATACTTCCAACAAGGAAGACATAAAACACTGTAAAAAATTAGATATTGTCCCAGAAATATATCAAGTAAAAGACTTGGTGTCTTAACTATTTAATATCCATTCCCAGAAAATGCATGTTATTTCTCAGATTTTTACTGTAGTCTCCTTTATATGCAAAATACCATTCTGTGCACTGTTCACTCATATTTTTTGGAGAAAACAAAACAAATGGAAAAATATGAAAAATTATTCCTGCCAGTGAAAACTCTTGTAGCACTCTTCATCTTCAACTGCCAAGAAATACCAGAAGCAGCTTCTGAACTCAAATACAAGTCAAAATTTGATAAGTCATTTTTGGCTCTTGGAGATTAAGTAATATAGAACAGCTACTCTGAGTTTTCTAACAGAATGCCGCTGAGGAATGCAGAATGCTCATGCAGACCTTACATAGATAGAACAAAACTACACAGTAGTTAATATAGTGAGCCCCTTTGATCCACTGTCAATACAGCTTGTGCTGCAGTGGCCGAATACCAAGTCAAAATGATATCTCTATAGAAGGAAAAAAAAAAGAGGT
>NDXB01010711.1:92957-155414 GCA_002631895.1 Agapornis roseicollis | reverse complement strand
AATCAAAAAAAAAAAAAAAAAAAAAAAAAAAAAGCAAAACAACCCACAAACTAAACAAACAAAACAAAACAAAACACCCCCATTATCCTGCTTATGCCCAATTGCATTTCCCAGTTATTAACACCTTCTTACAGCCATATTACAGCAGGTCTCCCAGGGTTCAACTGACATCATTGTCCAGAGGTTATTTTGTATCTCTGGTAGGAATAACAGAGCTGTACTGGAAGCACAAAGCTTTAAGTGACATTTTCAAGCCCATGTGCCATCACAGCTGCAAAGCTGAATCATGATGTTGTTGCCTGTTATTGCCATTATTTATTAGGCTGAAAGCGTGGGATTTTTTTGTCATGATTATCCCAAATACTGAATTGCTAAGGAACTGTGCAGCAGTTCTTCCAATGCTATATTCAGTTCCTGACAGATCTTATAGACAATCTTTTAATACTGCAGTAGTTAAGAAAACAACACATTGGTACCTTGGGTATCAAAAGATTTGGTTCACTTTTTCTATTAATAAAAAATTATTTTAAAACATCATAAAGCTTCTTTTGTTTAAAATTATTTTCAGTGTAACTACAATCCCTAGACATTTTTATAAAAAACAAAATGTGAACTCACTGATCCAATGAGAACAGCAGAATTGTTTCAGACCCTGCTCACTATTTCAATTCCAAAGTATTGCTCATACAAATAAATACTGGTTAATCACTTTCAGTGTGCGTAAAGCAAACTCTCCATAACTAAAACTCATATTACATCATCAAAACTTATCAAAACCAAAACATCACATAAAACTAAAGCCAACAGTGTAAGTTTTCTGCATGAGCAGGCTTCTGTCAGTGTGGATGACAGGTGAGAGTAAATAACTTTCAACTTGCTCATTTTTCATCAGTGAAGCAAGAGACTCTAAAATACATGGATGTTTCTACATACTTTGTAAAACACACCTATCTCTTGTAGCCATAAACTTCCCTTAGCTCATATGTTTGCATAAAATATAAAGACATGGAAGCAAGAGGTTGTTAGGAGGACAATCTCTTAGAAATACTTGCTTATGTATACATACACACATAATGCATATATTAAGTATGCATGTATAAATAAATATGTAGAAAGAGCTTTAGCTACAATATCCAAATAAGTGGCAAATTCACAGCTTGTAAGACTTGCAATGACTGCAAAGACAGTTATGAAGCATTTCCTGCATTAAGTGATATGAATCTCATCAAGTCATATCTTTCAAGACTTTTACTTGTAATATAGCTTGCTACAGAAGCAAGTTTATACCTAGCCATAACTAATCATTACATAGTACAGCAGAGAGATTAAACAGACTTAAGCGTCTCAGGACAACATAAAACAAGAGAATATTTTCCATTACATTAACTGTTATACGCTGTGAGTAAATCTAGTAGAAGCATAACAAATATTAGACATCAACTATGCAAATGAAAGTGCTTTATGATCTACTGATTGCTTCACACTACTTCTCCATGACAGAGTGCATCTCTAACATCTAATAAAGGCCCAGAATTAAGGAACAATTGTTTGTCTGAGCAAGTACTCAATTTATATTAAGGCAGCTGGCAGCAGAATTATGTCAACTTGGACAACTATCACTTTTAATGTGCCAGGCACATTGTCAGAGAACTTTACATAAAAGCCATCCTTTCAAAACTAATATCCTTAGAGCACCTGGAATAAAACAAAGGCCACAGAGAAATGTAATTCCTTCTGGTGAGGAGGCAGTTGGATAGGATTAAGTAAAATTTTGTGCAATATATAGAAAACAGAGTAATACAGCCTTATGAGAAAACAAATTATAAGGTTCGTCACAGAATTACACTAATGCAGTTATGCCATGTCCAACATAACAAGTTTCTCTTTCTGCAGAGCCCTTCATAGCACTTTCCACTCAATATGTAAGTTTCCCTCCCACAATCCTGTTATGAAACAAACGAAGCATTAAGGTTAGGAGGAGGAAGAGACAGTCAAAATTGTATTCTCTTTGAACCAAAGCAGTTCCATTTTTGACAGACTCAAGCCTTTTAAGGATGCTTGAGAAGAGCTTAAAATTAATGTATTAAAAAAAAAAAACAAAACTGTTTTGTTTTAGAACTGTGTTTCTTTGTTATGTCAGGGGTCTTGATCGCGTAGATCTCAGGCCAAAATTTACATTTCTTCATCTTGTCTAAAAATAGCCACAGTGTTGCAGCTGCTTGAGCACAATACCACGTACTGATATACAAGAGGTGGTTTTAAAATGCAGTCTATCAAGACCTCTACTCCTAGTACTCTGAAACTGATTTTATAATTCATCCTCTTATGATACTCCAGCTTGACAATTTCCCACAAACCACTGAACTGTTAACTGAGGTTTTAGACACTATCGATCATACACAAGCAAAAATAAATAAAGACATAAAATATGCATGAAAGGCAGGTGGAAATGAAGTAATGATAAAAAGAAAAAAGTTACTTTCTGAAGGAAAGAATCTTCCAGAAGGAACAAATGAGTAAGGGAAGAAAAGAAGATCAAAACAAGTCAAAAATAAGAGAAGAAATTTCAAAGATTATAATGAAAAAGGAATGAAACTGGATGAGTTAGTGAGAGGCAAAAGTTTCAAATGGGGAAAATACAACTTTATTAAAGAGAAACTTATTTCAATAAATTATTTTTAAAAGCAACATTTCTTATAAAACATGATCAGCACTGCTTATCCTAGCTTTTAGTGCACATGCAGTACTTCTGGAATAAAGGACTTTCCACAGTGAAAGTCCAAATAAACATATGAACCATTACACAAAACATACTCAATTTTCTTGCCCTTATCTTTCATCTCTGTATTCTTCTTCCCTCCAATCATTACATGCTGCCTCTTTAATTAGAATCTGACTGTTCCCCTGTATCTGGTCACCATTCTTTGACAAGCCCAAGGAAACACCATGCAAAGGACTGGCTCCAGACAAAGAAGGAAAGACGTCATCACAGCAGTGGGTGTGAAAAGAAGTGCACTCCTGGAATAAGAAAATTTACCATGTACCTAAGTGGCTAAAAGCAGTCAAATGAGTTGTATGATTTTTTTTTTCCTTTAATATCTGTCCAAGTAAAATAACAATAGTTTCAGTCATAATTAAATGGTTACTTATCTAAAAAAAAAAGTTGCAAATAGAGAAAAATAATTGAAAACTTGGTAGACGTGCCTTTACTTTTTTCTATTAAAGCTGTACACCTCCAATTCTTGCATGTTCAGAAATAGTTATAGCCAGAGTACAGTTCTCTATCTGGCTTTGCTCTGTGTACCTCAAGTCATCCTCCCAGTAAGTTTTATTTGTCAATTGTTAAC
This sequence comes from Agapornis roseicollis, assembly GCA_002631895.1. Lineage (NCBI taxonomy): Eukaryota > Metazoa > Chordata > Aves > Psittaciformes > Psittacidae > Agapornis > Agapornis roseicollis. The sequence continues at coordinate 152,067 of NDXB01010711.1, read as the reverse complement.
ATAACCTATTAAAAAAAAAAGTTAGTTTTGTAAGAGGCATCACAAAGAGCAAAACCAACCCTGAATCTACTTCATAGCAATTATACCTGACCATCTTCACAACCTGAAAAACAACAAAGTGTCCTTTGCACATTAGCAAGTGAAAGGAAATTCTGAATAAATTCACACCTATCTGCACCTACACAAACTACTGTCAGAGCACAGACTGACATGTGAACATACCCACAGGCACTAGGAAAAGAATACTAAGTATACAGTGTATACCTGTGATTAGTAGTTTATCTACATCACCTTGTCAAAGCTGAAGGACAATGGCGTCCTTGCATTAAGTGTAACTGACTAATTACATGCAGGCACCCCAATATTTTTCTTCTAAGTACAATGAAGAGAAATTCAAAACAGCTTGAGCTTCAAAATAGATATCCTTTCTGTTCTTTACCCTGAAAAATACTGCTAGAGAGGTCTTTTAACACTTTCATAGTTATACACATTATTTGCAAAGTTAGGTCAGGTCTTCATGTCTTTTCCATTGCACTAAAAAATTCATTTGTAATCCATGCCAAAAAAAGATACAATGAGATAATCTTTAATACACTAAGCATTGTGTATTAAACCAGTTAATACTTGAAATAGAACTGGAATATGCAGTGAAATTGCTCCTTCTAAAAAGGAAATTTTATCAACAGACCTGAAAGCATTTTTGTAAATCCATTCAGTGCAGATGCAATTCTTTCCAAAATTCAGATAAAGAAACTCACCTACAGATTTCAAGGCTTGTCTTTTCCACCCTGTCCACTACTTGCAATACGAAACTTTTCATATGTTGGAAATCCATTTGCAGTGTATTTTACATTTAAACATGGTTATCCAATTTATTATTTGCAATACTGAAATACCTGAATTATCAATGGTTCCAATAATTTCTCCACTGTAAAGGTCTGGATCTGCAGATCCCGAGGATCAATTTTCAGTTTAATGCTTGGCACTTTTGTTGACATTTCACCTAGGTACAAAAACAAAAGAAAAAAAAAAGCAGTAAGCAACTATCAGCCACAACCACAAGTCTCACTGCCTCTGTGCCTCTGTACAGTCAAGAGTACAGACGTGGTTCCAGAACACGCTTAACATTTCAAGAGATTATTTTTTCAGATTCCTCATTTCTAAATTGTGAAAATATATGCAGATACCTCCATAGACTATAAAATTACAGATTTAAAGTACATATAATTCCTTGTCTTCTGTTCCAGGGAACTTACCACCTATTAAAAACATACATACAGCTAATTGCATTAGAAGAGCTTTGAATGTAAGTTTTCTAGTAGTCAATAAAAAGGAGATTTAAAGCCAAATCATACATTACATTACAGAATTAAAACACAATCATTAATGCTATGTGCACAATACCTGTATCTTATCAGTTCCAAATTGCAATGGTCATAATAAACTCTTTCAGAACAAAAATACAGCAGCCCTTAAAAGTCCTGACAATTAACAGCAGGAGAAAGTGAAGCATTTAGTTATTTTACACCCTGCAATAACAAGTATTTTCTAAGAGTCAAGAAAGCCTATTATTGAAGTCAATAAGACGAAAATAAAGCTAAGTAGGGTCTTTCAAGTGCATAAATCATTCATTAAGACCTGGATCCAAAGTCCACTGATCTTAATTTAAGGCTTTTCACCAAGTTCACTGAGCCCTGGTTCAAGCCTTTAGCCACCATGCAGTATGTGTGTGCCAACAGATTTATAACTGTGCTCTAGTAGGAATGCAACTGATTATTGTCCAAAAAATAGAAGACATTTTAAATTTTCCAGTAACTTAACTTCCCATAAAACATAGCTCTGCAGAGCCCTTTTGCCAATAAAGATTTCAGATACAAATATAATGGATATCTGTCCTTTTTAAGCAGGACTTATTACAACCATTGCTGCTGTATAATAAAGTAATAATGTATTGCAATTGTGGAGGCTAAGGAGATATACTGTCACCTTCCAGTGAATCTAGCATTGGTTTAATACAGGACAGTAGCTTTAGGGTTCCTACAGCAAGTTGTGTAGAAATAGATCTGAATTGTTTATCACAGAATATTCATTCCACATTTCACTTGCAAACAAAGATAATAAGAGCAATTCCTAAAGAATTAAGGTTAAAGGTGATTCAGTTTTTTAGTATTCTTAGTAAAGGTTATACAAGTGCCAAGATTATTCTTTTATTACAAGCTATAGTAGTCGCACCCTTAAGTTCACAGATTCAAGTTGCATACAGAGAAGTGATAGCATATAGCATAAAGAACTGATATTTCAGTTTTAATTCCTAGTCAAAAAAGAAAGAGAACAAAAACTTGAAATCAGACTGACCAGAATTATACTTCTCCTTCCATGGACATTAATAACAGAAAGAGAACTACAGAAATGTCAATGCAAATTATTTGGCCCTATTTTACACATTTAACTTCTAGACAGTTGTACAAAACTCCAAGGAAATAAAGCTTGAGACTCCCCAAATCACCAGTGTCAGCAGTTCTCTTTCTGCCCAATGGATCAGTAGGTAGGATACTCCCACGGTTTTGAAATACTCAGTTTTAACTTACCCCTCTGTTCGAAGGGAAGTGAGCTTTCTCATCATTCACTGTTTCAGAAACAAGTGGTGGCTCCTAGTCAGGAAAAGGACTGCAGCCCTTCTACTAGCTCAAATTGTTATGTGTGATGAAGTTGCAGCTATGCAAGTAAGTGTACAGACCACACCTCTTATTCACAAAGCCACATTGCAACTGTTACAAAGGCCTTTGAGACGGATGACTCTGTGCCTTCCGCTGGCTCTGTTTTACTCAAGGTAAAATACTTTACTTACTGAGCTCAGATAAAAACAAGCTGAAAATGCAGCAAAGCTGTAAAGGCTGGTAGGTCCGGGCATGCCCGCAGAAGGCAAAACACTTTGTTTACAAACTTTGCTTAACTAATGTTTTCAGAATCTCAGAAGCAACAGAAGACATCAAAATTCAATGAACTCAAAATATCTATAAGCACATCCAACATAATAAATTTCCTACTCAACCAGATCAAGAGTCCATGTAGCCCAGTATCTTTGTTATGATCTGGCTATCAACTCTTAACAATACACTGCATATGCAACAAAGCAAGAAATAAGGCAGGCTCTTTCCATCTGCTATTTAGTAGAGGAATGACTAAGAGACAAATCTGCAATCACCCAGAGGGCTTCCTACAACTACAGCTTAGGTCATCATGAAAAAACAACATCACCTTGCTTTTTCATTCTGTGCACCGTTATAACAACATCTTGGTGCAGAGCCAAGCTTTGCAACAAGAGCTTAGTCTTGCATCTCAGGCCAAAGCCATACCCATTCTGTGCTCACACAAACAATTGTGTTTGTTTTTTTTTTTTTTACATTGTACCTAGAGTGATCCTTCCTGTTAAAAGCCATTGGTTCTTCATGTGTAGAAACTAAAAACAAACGTGAAACCAATTTTTCAACCATCTAATTTTCTGGAAATACACTAAATGTGTAATGATGTAAGTACAGTCTGTAAACCACAAGAGCAAAAGGTCTAGTACAAAACACAATCTCAAAGGGACAACTGCATCATTTTATTGAACAACGAACATTCAGAAAGGTTGCGTGTCTGCAAAGTTGATTAAAATGTAGGCTTTCTTACAGCTACAGCTATAGAGATTTTTCCAGCAACATTTGTTTTACTAGCAAGGCAGCTATCAGTGACCTGTAAACTAGGTTCACACTGATATTCAGACCTACACAGAATTTTTTGAATCAAAGAAAGCAAATATTAATGAGACCTCCTTTTTTAACCTGTTAAAGTAAACTTTCCTATAGCACTAATAACTTTCTCTGAAAGTGACAAATGTGTGGCACTGACACCCCTGGCCTTCTCAGTTAGCTTTAATTCCAAACCACATTGGCTATTTAATAGCTTCTTAAACTGACTCTTCCATAACAAAAGAGCACCATATGGCCAATTCCACAGTGTTGGCAAACAGTGTACCATGTCTGTGCCTACCTATCAGCATGATGGTGCAGCCTATGAACATAGAGCAGAAAAGCACCCATACTTCTGAAAAACTGCTTCTGCTGTGTCCACCCCTGAACCAAAAAGGCTTTTAATTAAAAAAAAGGTATTCTACTCCAGCTTCACTGGGATGGTATCAAACCACATAATTTTACATCTTTGAAAAGACAGACTTTTTTTTTACTATCCGCAGTTCACTGGTTCTCTGACTCTTGGGTCAGCATTTCAGTGAATCTGCCTTTTAGTCACATTAAAAAAAAAAAAGTATCTTTATGGTATTGCTGGTTCACAACCCTAGTATTTTACATTTTCACAAGTGCCCCAGTACACAGGTACTTCTGAAATCCATCACAACAGTTGCAAATAGAGGGTATTGACTGTGCTGTGCATTTGTTTTTCTGGTCAAGACATTTATCAGTTGAAGGGGACATGTAAGAAATGGATGGAGACGGCACTTCATACTTCCGCTGAGATTTGAAGAAATCACTGGATGATTTTCATGTTACTTTTTCTGCAGATACACTCATGCTCCCCCTCAATTCTCTGACAGAAGGGTATTAGCAGCTAGTTCACTCAAGATTCAGGAATAAAAACTCTGCTGCTTACAGTAGGAACTGATCTCCATTTTCACAGCACAACTTCCTATACTACAGGTTGCCTATAGTGATCAGATCTGGCCAAATTTAGCTGATAAAAACGTAGTTGTAATTTTCTGTAATAAGAGACCACTGTGCTCCAGAATCCTGAGCAGTCTCAAACTTGTGAAGCTTTACAAATCCAGTTCTACTTCTGCAGATCTGAAAAATGTGAGCACATGTGCTGTGACTTTTCCCTTTCTGGGTTTTGGGGTTGCTTCAGGAGCTTTGAGGTTTGTTTTATAACCTTAGCATATTATCTAACACAAGCATTTTTATTCTTTGCTTGAGCCCTGGCTTGACAGGCTTTTGAACTAAGCAATAGTTTTTTAGCCTTGGGTCAGGGGCATAACTTACCATTAACCGAAAGTCAATTGCAAAAATAATTGATTCTGAAATTTTCAATTGTATGCTAAGGTATAAATAACCTACTTAAGGGCTTACTTGCTGACTGGGCTCACTTGTGGATTCTAGCCTTTTTAGTTTCAGGGGTTTTCTGGTTGTGGTGTGTTTGGTTTGGTGGTTTTTTTAGGAAAATATTAATGTGTCCTGGAACTTTCCTGAAGCAGAGAATACAAAAACAAGCCTGCAAGCCAGTGCAGTGAAAACTACAAATTCTTAAACTATCTTGACACCCGGACTGCACACTTCAAACTTATCAGGCTCTCCTTACTGTTATATACCATACTAGATAATAAGCATTTATATGGGATTTTTTTTTTTTTTAATCAAAGGAAGGGTAACAGATAATTGAGAAAAATATGCACTCAGTAAAGATTATTTGGGGTTTTTGCTGATATTTCCACTTACAAAGTGAATTTGTGCCCTTCTAGATCTTCTTAATTAAGATGCCAAATTATTTGGTGTTTGCCTCAGGAAAGTGAGAATTACGTGCCATCATTTTTTTTTTTTTTTANTTTGCTGATATTTCCACTTACAAAGTGAATTTGTGCCCTTCTAGATCTTCTTAATTAAGATGCCAAATTATTTGGTGTTTGCCTCAGGAAAGTGAGAATTACGTGCCATCTTTTTTTTTTTTTTTTAATACATCTGTTTACTCCAGTATAATTTGCCCTCTAATTAGAGTGGGGATCCTCATGGCAATATATTTTGGTAAAAGACTGCTATAACCCCACAGTCAGCTATATTAACCTTTACAGTAGGTGATTTCAGCACCATAGACCAGTAGCTCTTACAACACTTAAGATGTTAAGCATGTGTCAGAAGATACAGTTGTGTCTCAGAACAGTCAGAAAAGCAGCCACTTGCACACTCCTACCAAGTGCTACAAACTTTAAGAGAATGAGAATTTTGTCTTTTCAGCAGAGCATTCAAACTGAAACTGCCGAGTGTTTTGGTGTAGGAAAAAAAGACACCAGAAAAACAAAGTCAGTATTCATTTGCAACACAATGTGAACACAATACCTGCAGCTTTTAAACAATCTGTAAGTACACTGTATACAGGCATAGATAAACTAATTAGAAAGCAGAGCCAAATATATTCTGCATAAATTAGAAAGCATTAACCTTAGAATCCATTTCCTGCTAGATCATTAGAAAGCCAATAGCACATCACTCACCTATCCTAGAATATACACGGTCCATATTCAGCACTAAAACAACTGTCTATGTAATTTCCTTGTGTTAGGAACTACAGTGCAACTGCTATGCCTCACTATTTGGCTTCTGAGGCATCTGCAAGGGACTGTCAGACAAGCTCCCTAGTGTATTTCAGGATGACTGACAGGACACAGTGGCTGCTGGAGGGGTGGCAGGGGGATGGGCATCCTTAAAGCTATATACTAGAGCACAAAATATGTAAAAAAAAAAAAAAAATAATTTAAAAGCTTGTGAGCAATTACAAGACATGAAATATGTCATTACTGATAGTTTTGGTACTTATTCTTATAATTTTCAGCACAGCCACTGTTTCCCCATCGGTTCTGATTGTGTGCCAGCTTCTGCCCCAAGGCAATGACTCAGTCTCAGACTTCTAAGCTGGACAGCAAAGAGATTCATAAGGCCTTCACCCAGTAACTTGGTACCACATTTGTTTTCTTTATGGGGTTGGGTTCTTTTTTTTTTCTATTATACATCACACTACAGTGACATAAAATATATTATCCTATCAATTTCATAAAATGCACAGGCCTACTGCCTTCTAAAAAACAGAAAAGAAAAATATTAAAACAAACCAGTCTGGATTAGTATTTTTAAGCAAGATACACATGGACAGGACACCTGAAGACTTCTAAGACATGAAACATTGCTGAGTATATGTAACAGAGTATGTTTTAATATTTGTTCTTAATTTCAATATTTATTATACAGTTTCATTAATTGGTGCCAACACTGCAACGGAGTCATTACACCAAGTGCAAATCACATTTTATAGAAGCCACAACAGTAACTGTGTTTTTAATCATCTAGCTGATAAAAGTAAGACATTCAGAATACCAAAATATACTAGTCCTGTTTGCAATACAACAGCATGGACTTTTTTTGTTTGTTTGTTTTATGCTTGAAGATTTGCTGTATTTTGTGAGCCAGATCATGGCCTGGTATAGACGGATACCTCTGACACCTGGGAAGGATGTGGCCCATTTAACACCAAAGAAAACCTATGATGCACCTGCCAAATTATTTAGATTTCTACACAAACCTGTCAGGGTCATTCTAATCATCCCAGATTTTATCACCTCTTATCATTACTAACAGGAAACATGTCTGTTATTGCACAAACATCACAAAGGAAAAAACAGCTGGAGAACTGAAGGTGGCACCAAAATTTGAATCTATTAGTATTCGCTGAAGTTTAAACAGATTTTACAGCCAGGAATTTACATACACAGTGAAGTAACTGGAAGATCATTTTTAATGCTGGGGGGAGGGAACAAACAAACAAACAAAAAAAGAAAACAAAAACCCAAAAAAAACCCACAATTTTTTCTCTTACATTCCCTTTCACTTGCCTCTGTGTCTACTACAGTATTTTTTCAACCCACTGGCCAACTTTAACCACATTCTGAAAAGCAATTTGTTCCCAAGGACACAAGATTTTCACCAAGTTCTTCAGCATCATTCTCAGCATAAACACTGTCATATGTCATCCCTTCCAATGAATCTAGCATGGAAAAAAAACACAATTTAAGCCCTGCTCTTACTGGGTGCTGGAGACACCATATGGCAAGGTACAGGTTACGACTCACTTAACAGCGTGGAAATGTCTAACGTTTCTGGAAAAAAGTTTGAGATGGGGAAAGTACTACAACTCAATGAACTTGTGTCATGCACACTTTCTGATGCCTAGTGAAATAACAAATTAAGACAATATTCATAACATGCTCTCTTCCTTGTTTAATAGCCATCTCTACTTTCTCTACAGCGTATTTCATCAAAGCACTTTTTCAGGCAGAGGTCATCTTCCATTATCACATAAGGAAATACAGTCATAGAGGAAAAAATATTTACTTAAGATTATATAAAATGCCAGTGTCAGAATCAGGGATGGAGTGCTGGGATACAACCATCTGGTCACTAGACTACCTTATTCACACCATGACTGGGGCCAATAAGCAAGCTAAGGATTACCATATACAATTTACACTAGAAATATAGGAATATAATCTCATCTTCCATACTCATATCAAAGTTACCCAGATACAAGCACTTCATCATAGTAAGGTCAGTTAATGCATTCTTCTCCCTTAAACATACTATCACAATTACTGCCTTGATTGAATGCATACACATACTGACGAATTCTAGATGTTCCATCAACGTTGTGAATTCTACAGCACAGAACTTTTGGCTTTGCACTAGCATTCCAGACTCTGCTTTTTAACCAACACCTATCCTGCTTGGTTTAGAAATGCTTTGCCAATCTTATCTTCTTAACACTTCTTCCAGGTACTTTTTTGGAGGTACTGGGGCTTTTGGTCTCAGAACTGCAGTTGTAACATTTAAAATACTGAGAAAGCATTTGCTTCAAAAAAACACAAAAGAAGACAGTGGTGTGATGTAATATGGCAGCATTTCATTCAAAATTAAAAGGTTTTCATTAATACTCTTTAGACCCATTTCAAATTCTTACAGAAAAAAAAAATACTTTCATATGAGTCTCTGTGCTATTTTCACCACATGCACTTTGAGCACAGAACAAGAATCCCTCTCTATTTAAGTGACATTAAGTTCCTACAGGGATGGCTATTCTGTGCTGGTAACAGGTTAAGAGGTCTGGCTCCAAGCCCTTCCTTTTGTTATCACTTTTAAAGTGTTCCTATCTCTATTCAGAACCAGAGACTCTGTTTAAATAAAGTTCAAGTTGACCTTCCACTAAAAATAGGATTTGTTCAACTCATTAAAAAAATGGACAAGAAAAATATCAACAAAGTGCTACTAAAAGGATTTTAAATTTTATTTTTATTAAATGCAGTCTCTTAATTTCCCCTTTTTGTTATTTGCTGAGGGTTACCTATTGCAACATTATACAACACTGTTTTGCTTAATAAATGCCTTAGTTGCAATGAGTTAAAACCATGGTTTTCCCTTTTATTTTTAGAGCTACTACTCTTAACAACTGATTTTGTAGTTTCATACCCATGCATTACCCCCGGATGTTTCACCATTACGTACCATTTTATGTAACTATTTTCAAATTTATATAAATGTTTGCATTATTTTTGTCCAGTGACCTCAATATTATAATCCTTCTTCCCTGTTGTCTACAGACACATACAAAACAAGCCCAAAATTAAAGGCAACAAATGTGACTGATGCTTCTTGAGTATATATTAATTCTGAGATAGGCATGAAAACAAAAGAAATGGATCTCAAACTTCTCTGTTTTGGGTATTGCAGCTATCAGCTGGTTAGCTAACACCTACAAAAGCATGATCAAAAATACAGATAACAGGAAAAACAGTACTGAAGCAAAACCACCATGCCATGTCTGTATACGTGGCCAGACCTCTGACATGCAGATTAATTCTTTCAGTGGGATTCCTGGTGCTGCATGCCACCCTATTTCCTCTATCAACTCAGACAACCAGTTTCAAATCAAAATGCATCTCAAAAGAAAAGCCGTACTTAGCTGATACATTATTTCTGGTGAAACAGCTTCATTGATAAAGACTAAAGACATGTGCTCTCATTACAATTCAAAAGGACTTGGCTAATAAAGCAGCCAATTAAGAAAAAAAAAAAGAAGAAAAAGATACAAGATAAAAAGCAACTAACAAAACACCAACCAAGAATAATAAATAAAAAAGCTTGGTTTGAGGCGGATTAGCTTCCCAAGATTAACCGACTGATTAGGAATAGGAGAGAACAGCAACAATTCATTACGCATTTTTTTCTAAATGCCTATCACCAGGCCTAATGTTTCACCTTTAGATGCTTTTTGAGCTTCACTAGCTGTGAGCATCGTTCTTGTCTTTAATGAAAGGAATCCAAATGGATTTTACATAAAGGAAAATGTGTACATGAAGTTTTTTAAATATGTCAAGTATTATATTGAATGTAACAGCCCTCCATTACCCCTCGCTCTTAAACAAGTGCCTTTCATATTTTAAAAATCAAAAGTAATTGCATAAAATTTCCTTGTATAGTAATTCAGTATTTCCAACATTGAGATGATAAATGTACATTTACATGTACCTTCCTTGAATTAGATGCAAAATCAAGTACCAAGAGGCAAGCTGAACTTTTTACAATAACAGCACCCATGAAACATTTATACTTCCTTTTGCCAGTAGTCCAACATGCTTTTTCATATTTGGAAAATAGGCAAACCCATTGTACAACTTTGACTGCTGGATTCAAGTGACAAGGCCACTATGATTTAAAAATATGCAGCACATTAAAAAAAAAAAAGGTTTAAAAGTTCTTTTTCTAGAAAGTTAATAAAAATCAGCTTTTTAACTCAAAACTTTTGAGCTGATTATTTGATTAAGCAACTATAGTTCCATTCATAGCTTCATGTACTTCCATTAAGTGGAAAATTCCCTGCATTCCTCTTCAATCTTACCTTTTGAATTGAGACTCTAACAAGAGATCCTAGAAACAGCTCTGTGAAGAACTCCTCTTGATGCAGCTTGATTCCAGAAGCACTGATAGTGAGACAGCAAATGGTTCCTGTCATTCCTAGTCTCTGAGAAACAAAACGGGGGAGGGGAGGGAGAAAGGGAGGGAAGAGAGTCAAAATGGGGAGGACTATACTCATTGGGACCTCCTCCTAAACTGTTAATTCCTGTCTGCATTGGCAAGTTGCTGCTGAAAATACCACTTAAAGAAACCCCAAGCTCATTCCTAGATTTGCAAACACAGTTTGGCACTGGGCTTCTAGACCTCACATCTCACACCATTTAAGTCAATGGCAAAGGCCCCTGAGAAATCAATGAGGCTTAGTTCAAACATTAGAGGGGAAAAGGGTAGAAGGAAAGCAAAGGCCATTATTGTAAAACCCAGGTCAAATATAGTTACAATGTACATATTATAAAAGTTTACATGACAATCTTCTTCATTTACCTTCACAAAATATTCAAAATATATTTCTAGACGGATAACCTCACATTTATAAGACTTTCCACCAGGGCAGCCATTCGAACAATGGACATGAGTGAAGTCATAGTAAATTTGAGTACCTTTAAGTGTAGTATGCAAAAGCACTCATGTAAAAAAACGTGAGTGAAATTCTGAATGAGAGAATGAGAGAAGTTCTGAAAAGGCAGAGGTTGCTCAATACTTCTATCTATTCTGCTAGAGACTCTCCATTCTGCTGCTTAAGATCTTCATGGTACTAAGCCATTCTATCAGAAAAACTGCATGAAGTACATGTGTTAGGCTGAATTTTCTTTTTGGAAAATTTCAAGCTCAGCAATTTGGTTATTTTTAGTTGATTTAGAGGTAAAAAGGGTAAATACAGCATGAAGGTTGAGGTAACCTGACACCAGCTAACACCATTGGAGACCAGAAAGAAAGGCAGAGAAAGACAGAGACCTGAGCAATGGGCACACATGTGACTTCTCACAGGTGAGTTAGAAAAACAAGCCTTGGACAGGCATGAGAGAAAGTACTGAAATAATCGGAGGGAATGAGGGAGAGGGGAAATCAATCACACTAGGCTTTATCATGCAGTGGCCAACAGATTTCAGTAGCATCTTCTGCTCTTGAAGCATAGAAGGAAAGATTTGAAAGGCAGATAAAAGGTGTATATAAAAGATATTGCAGATTTTGTTCCCCTGCAAAAGCATCAAATATTATTCACAGAAACTAAGCACACTTTCCCAGAGGATGCAATAATTTAATATGGGGAAATGTACCTACTATTGCCATGTTAAACTTACAATTTCATTCAGAATTCATTCCTCAGAATTTTTTCTGGGTTCAACCTTGAAACCTAACCTTTTCTTTACTCACCTTCAACTCATGAATTTGGAAAGCATAAACAACAGTAGTCAGAGCAGAAAGCTTCCAGACCAAGAAAGATTTGATTTTCTTGGCACTATATTAAATCTGTGTGATACAATGCAAGTCTAAAGCATTTCTCTGCTCTCTTACTAACTTCATGAATGTTATTTGAAGGTCAAGAACAAACAAAACCAGAATTCACTTAACTGAAAGACTGAATAGAGACAAGTGGAGTTACGCAGCTGATACCTATTACACCTTTTTCAATCACTAAATCTTTGTAACTACATCAGTGCTTCATAAATTAAGCAAATTACTACAGTGGTGAACAAAGATCCTCCTTATTTTAACAGGTACACTAAGGAGATGTGTGAAAAATACTGGCTTTATTTAAAGTTCTTTGTTCTGAATTCAGTTGCTTAACTTAAGCTGATAGTGCCACCTTAGATACTGTAGGGTATCGATAATACAAGCCCCCAGGGCACTGTAGGTTTCTCAACAGACTTCAACTACATATGCCAGGGTTGGATATGGGGATGCTCTATGAGGCCCTATGTGTCTTAAAATGTCTCTAGACATGTACGCTCTGGCACCTGAATCATTCACAAGTTGTCTTTAGCTTAAAACATAACCCCTCCTATTCATTTGTTGCTATATAGCTTTTCCACTTGAATTTGGCTTTAATAGGTCACTTGTGAAGGTCACCTGTGAAAGTGGCAGGCACATGTCATTAGAAGATTTGAAGTCGTGCAGTGCCACTGCAAACACCACTGCAACACCACTTTTTAAGCACCACTAAAACGTTGCACACACAATATCTAAAACTATGTTAATGGTATAGGGTACTGTAAACTACTATATACTATACTTTTCCACTTTGGCTGCCTTCCATATTTCCTTAACAGCCTCATGTAACCTTGTCCATGCATCTAACATCTGCTCTCTATTACCTAGTCATAATTACCTATAACTTCACATCTTGTGAAATTTAATCCTTTGACTTCTATACCTAGCCCATCTTTGACTACTTATTTCTTAATCTGTCACGCAGTGTTTTGCTGGACAACCCAATTCAATGGCATCCGCACAGAAAAAAATGAGCTCTCATCACAGAAATACCAGTCATTTTGCTGTGAAAATTACATTAAACTGATCACAAAATAACACTTGTTGGATTTTTTTTCTTCAACTCCCCTCTTCTACACTTATTTTAAAAACTATCTTTTTAGATGGATTATTTTTCTGTTAAATTTAAGATGTTTACAAAATAGATGATCATTGTCCAGGTACTTACAGAACTCAATAGCTTCTTCCAGGCCATAAACTTGGCAATTCCTCTGACAAATTGCAAGAACTCTATACACTGCAGTCATTTCATTCTCTCATACCAACATTATTTACTCTTGAACTTTCTAAAACAAAATGTACCAACCAAGCTGCATAGCTACTAAGCAATATTAAAAGGTTTAACCCAATAGAGAAAAAGAAACTAACAGCAGAAGGACTCAAAATCCTACTCCCAACCCTTCTTCCCCTCCATTTTTATCCCCAACTTGTGATGATTGTTAAGGATTACTTCAAAAGCTCTGGTAACTTCAGAGCTGCAGTCAGAATAGGCAAGTTTTGAACAAGGGTCTTGCCACCCAAACCACTGAAAATAATCACCTTGTTACAAAAGACCCTGAAAGCACTTTCGAACTGCTGAGGCAGTTGCTGGAAAAGATACGTGTGTCCTATGATAAAAACAGGGCAGCAGAGGTGAAGTGCATACATTTCCCTGGAAAAGAGGGCTAGCAAAACAGATAAAACAAATCGCTACATTAAAACACGGCTGTTTAAAACACAGCTGTCAAAACCCCTATACGAAATGTATTTTCACCTACTTAACATGCTCATACCATTCATGCCACAGAAGTCAGTTTAAAATGCCAGAACAGCTCTGAGCAAATAGCAACCAGATTTGTAATACACCAGAGCACTACCATTGTATCTAGAAACACCTCTCTGAGCCACATTCTCTTTTCAGTAAGAGGGGATAGTCATACACCTCTTTTTGCCCCTAAGTGTCTACATTGAGGGGACTGCCTCAACAGCCTGCTGCATACCCAAACTCCCGTTACAACCTGCATTCTAACACTCCCAGCTTCCTCTTTCCATCGCTCCCTTCTCCCACTCTCTGCTCCTTCTCCCCCTCCACAGGACACAGATGCTCTTGCCCTATTACTTGGGGTAGACACGAAAACCCACCCTGGCTGAGGGTAGTCCGGGGGTGCAGAAAACACACCTACTGCTCCCCACTACTCCCAACACCACTCTACGCCGCCTCCCTTTGAACGGGAACACAGCGCAATTCAGTTCAGTTCCCCTCGCCTCGCCTCGCCCCTCCCCGCCCCTCCCCCCCCTTCCCCGCCCCGGCGCTCAATCCGCGCCAACAGCCTTGGCCCCGCCCCAACGGCTCTGCGTGCGCCACAGCCCCAGGGCCGGCCTCCCGCCCCAACGTCTGCCTTCCGCAGCGCTACTGACGGGCAGGCGGCGCGCTGGAGACGCGCCGCCTCTCCTCGGTTTGTACCTTGACAGGTAGCTTACAGAGGGAACCTCACCCTCTTCATGCACCCGCTGCCCGCCGACCTGGTGCTTCTTAGACAAAGTTTCTTCCTTTACACCGTGTGATAAACAGCTCTTGTTCTGTAGTGTGTTTGCAAACCAGAGAGCTGTCTCCTAAACACATTCGATCTGACTCCGCAATGGCCATTGTGCAGTGCCGTGTGTGCTTGAGTAATCTGGAGCATGATTCTAGGCCGAAGGAAATTTTAAACCCAAATTACTTAGCAAAATTTCACACTGCTGCAGTAACTCCTGATGTTAGCTGTCACTTTAACCACTTCAGAAATAATTTCCCATATTCTGACTGTCCGTTTGCCTTCAGCGGTTATCTGTAAGTAAATTCAGTTAATAGTAATTTCTATTTTAAGTTGCTTTACCAGTTTATTCGATTTTAATGGAAATACTGAGCAGAGTTAATGTAATTCACTTTTATATATTATTAACCAAACTTGTCAGAACTCTAATTCATCCATAAACTATAATATTATGCAAACAATAAATAATATGTAAAGACAGAACTCTAAAAACAGCCTGCTTACAAAGCACTACTTCCCACTACTACTCCATAGCATGCAGTATGAAATTAGCAGTTTGGAAGCCTAACTGTAAAATTAATCATATCACC
This sequence comes from Agapornis roseicollis, assembly GCA_002631895.1. NCBI lineage: Eukaryota > Metazoa > Chordata > Aves > Psittaciformes > Psittacidae > Agapornis > Agapornis roseicollis. Next base: position 136,752 of record NDXB01010711.1, on the reverse strand, counting down.
ACGAGTGTCAGAAAGAAAACAGCAGCGACTGCAGTTCCTGAACCCATGTTTAAATCTTCCAGGGATCCACACAAAGAAAAGACAAATCTCAATACTTCCATTGCTTGAAGTTTATTTCTTAAAACTATCTTCTGAAATTTTCTAAAGTACATAACACATAGTATTTTTCTTAAGTACATAACACAAGCTATAAAGGTGAGAATAACCAAAGATCAAAAATTATTACAATATCCCAAATATCACAAGGTTCTCAATTCAACAAAAGCACCTTACCACTGTGTTTCTCCACATGCAGCCTGCCAGTGACATAAATCATCAATATAGACCTATAACAAACTTTTAACAGAGTGCTAATATTGTATACCATAAATTTCTGCACAAGCAAAATGCTAACAGTAGATGTGTAATTAGTAGATTTTCTAATATTGTGTAACATGTATATCATAGAATCATAGAATAGTTAGGGTTGGAAAGGACCTTGAGATCATCTAGTTCCAACCCCCCTGCCATAAGCAGGGACACCTCACACTAAGCCATGTCACCCAAAGCTTCATCCAATCTGGCCTAGAAGCTTAATTTGAAACAAGGAGGACACTGAGTTGAAAGACCTGTGGTAAACTGACTTCAAAGGCTAATCAAAGTTGCATCTGTTCTGTGACTCAGTTTTAGCTTTCCTACATTCAAGGTTTTATAATTCAAAATATGCAAAGTATTTTACTTTATATGTGTAAAGAATTGCAAAAGTTTATTGCTACAATCTACCAATGAAGCTTAATAGGAATCAAAATTAAAGTGGTAGTTTACCCAGAATAATTGCAACCTACCAATACTACAAATAGATTCAATTTTTAGGCACAAATGTGGTTAAGCCAGTCATTGATCAATAGGGAGATTTTCTGATGTTTTAATATACAATTTGTGTCAGGTGCATTAATTCACTCACATTCTTCAAGGGAGATGTAAAATTTACTCTTGAATATTTTAAATTACATATAGGCACAAAGCTACTGTTCCACTGACATGGCTGTTTTTCTTGTTAACTCAGGCAGAATCTAAGCTAATTTTTCTGTTGCAAGCATCACAGATACAACATATTAATATTTCTATCAGGAATAAATGTTGAAATTATTGCATTTGTGAAGTTGGTAGAGATTGATTAAGAAGCCACAGAGGAAATGTATGAAAAGGGGTGGATTAGGCATTACTGAATGAAAGTTGCACCTGAGGTCAAAAAAGGCAAGAAAATGGAAGCGCTGAAATGCTTGGGGCTCAGCCCTGTATTTCTAAAGAAGACAGTAACAATATAAAGATTATTTAATGCTGAAGAATACATTTGAAGCTGATTATAACTTGAACATTTTTTTTTACTGGTTGGTTAAACTGTCCATATTCCTAATAAAAATTCTGCAGTACCTGTCATCTTCACTTACAGAAGTTAGACTTGAAAAAAAATATGGGCAAAGCTATCCAGTACCATTATTTTATCTAAGTCCTAAACCAGAATTTTCTTTGCTATCTATTCCAGAGTCCAGCTCTTGCTAGTTTTAAGTAATAAAGTAATAAATTAAGAAATAAAACTTTTAAGATTCTTTTGGGAGATAGGTTTACTTTCCTAAATGCACTTATCCAGTTGGAAATGTCATCTGTTACCTGTGTTCTTTTTTTTACCTCTTCATTAAAAGCCCATGAGATATACTAAAGCTTTTTTTAGTGTTTACTTTACCTGTAGTATTGCCATGAAGAAAAATTCTAGGCACTGATGATTTTCATTTAGTTTGGATTTCCAAAGCAGTTGTATTATAATTGCATTTTCAGTTTAGGCAAACTTTCTAAATACCAAAATCCTGGAGGCTGTCAGCTGTAATTCTTATTCCCACTTAAAAACAAGTGCCATATGTTCAAAAATTCTAGATCTATAGAACAATACATTAATAAAGCAATGTTATATGCATGAATTCTGATAATGAACCAATTCTTTGACAATATTATTGTATGCACATTAACCATATATATGCATAAACTTAGCTAATTTTAGCCTATGCAAATGCTTTAGTAGGCTGTTAGTCTCATAACTAGTCATCTTAAGAGCTGCTCAATGGCTACTGGAAAGTATTTCTGAAGAATTTCTCACACCATTCTGAAGCAGGTGAGCTTACCCTTGCCCACCACGGACAAGGATCTCCTTCTCTGATGTCTGTAAAAGATGACCTGAGCAGCTGGCTGCAGCATCTAAAAGCCAAGTGCTTACTTAAATGCTGTGGAAGGTCTATCCTACTCGAACTACTCAAGACCATTTTTCATTTTATCTCTCTCCCCTTACATTGCTTCATCCCCTTAAGGTAGCCAAATATCTCAGACTTTAAGGTCTTTAAAACAAGATTATGTAGACTAGGGCCATGCTTTATTAATTGAACATTGGTACATGCAGAGGCTCTCCAGTACTTGCAGCAGACCTTATTACATTTCAGGAATTTCACAGCTTTACTTCAGGCTTGTATCTCAAGGTTTTAATGACTTTTTTAGATATTGAGCTTCCCTATCTCAATAATCTAACACCACAATGCTATTTTAGTTGAGGCTTTCTTTAGAATATTTTTAGTGATTTCTGTTGTAGTAAGATCACCTTCTGTCTTGGGAGCACAGTAGCTTCATAGTGAAGCGCTAGAATTCAAATAGCACTCAGCAAATTATAACATTCTCCACTAATCCCTTTTTGATCACTGCTCATCTTCAAAGATTATTATGTGAAAGTGCTTAAACCTGCTCTTTCTGCATGTGGTACCTGCAAACACATCCTATTGGCTCTTTTACTTGCAGATTGCACAAGGAACACTGGAGGTCACTCTAGCGTTGCTCAAGTAAGAATTTTCTCTAGAGACAGACACCAAGTTTTTCAAGATTTAACTTGAATTCAATTGGTGAAATATAACACTTTGTGTGTCATTTATACACGTCAGACAACTCTCATGATTTATTATGTTTTACTGAACTTGCACATTTAACTCTAGTCCTAGATCCCATCAACACAAAATAAAAGCACCTATCATTTAAAGAAAATAATAAGTTTCTTCTTAGTTCTCCTAGGAAATAAAGACTCCTAAATACAAAATATGCAAGTTGGACACTGCAAATTGTGATAAAAAAAGGAACACTGAGTCTGCTTCCAGGTTTCAATTGTGCAGAGTACTGCATGTATGTTCTGTATGTTTCTTTACAATTTGTTCCTTGTAAGGTAGCAAAAGCCTATGGACTTAGAATGGTTAGGGTATAGGGTTTCACCTTTTAAGGAAAGCCTGAGGGAGAAAAACTGAACTCAAGTGTTCCCTCAAGCTCCAGATCCAAACCCTCAGACCACAGTCATAGCTGTTTCTGTGTGAGGAGGATGTGGGGAAGTGGGTGAACAACAGCTATGGTTCTGTCTCTTCAGGAACAGTTAGAACAAATACCTTACTTGAAGGGTATTACCAAATCTGAACTTTGATGTGTTGTTACAACTTAGTTTCCTTTGGCTTTGAGTACTAAAAAGTTCTTGCATTCTGTAAGATTTTCCTAAAACAAACTCCTTGTATGGATTTCAAGTAGTCTCTTTTCTGTAAAGAAAATAAATCTGCAGCAGATGTATTAATGTAGAAGAGCTCTGCTTCTTGTCTCCAAATCAATTTACAAATAAAAATTAAAAAAGTAGCAGCTTGGACTAAAAGTCCCAACAAGTCTTTTCTGGCTTTTGCACCTGAGAAACACTTTTTTCTCCACCAGCAGACATGATCTCTGACAGTCTCCCAACTCTATGTCTGTTCTTTATGAAGTCCCCTGTGGTTATAATTTGGTATACTGAAGGCACTACTTTTCCTCACCCTGCTCTTCACACACTTGCTATTTACATTATTATTAAAAAATTGGTATAATCATGATTTTTGTCTTCATCTATACGAAACTAGGTACACTATGGGATAAAGACAGCATCTTACCAAGCATGATGCAGTTTATGAGAGCCTTACAAAGCACACAAAACTCGATGAACATGGGCAAAACTGTCCAAATCACTCTTTAAGTATAAGCACATTAACTGACCACAATTTAAACAAAGATTATTATGACACTAAACTCCTGAGTTGGATATGAGGATATAATGCAAGATAATAAGGTCCATTTCGTATGTTAATGTGTTTAAGGTGTTCCTTATTACCCAAAACACAGCAAACAGCAAAAACATAAGTTTGATTTTTACTCTTTTTTTCTAATATCCCAAATAATACAGAAGGACATACAGGAGAGAAAGAAGAAATGCACAGATAATAGAAACAGTAGCATTGAACCCTGTGCACTGAAGTGAACAAAAACAAATCACTAATATGTAGTATCAATTTTTCTGTGTCAATCCAGCCTTTGACTGTCTACTTTAGAGAAATGATTAAAGGTCTGTTACCACAACAGGCCTGAATACATATGAGGGACCATCCATGTTCCTACACAGTGGTCCATAAAAACGGCTGTCATTCTCATTTCCCATTGAAACTAATGATACATTCACAACTGGTTTCCTAACTCAGAACTGAACAGCCACAACTGTCTGACAGTGACCACAAACTGACCTAACTCCCAATTGTTAATGGGCAATTAAAGATGAGGAATCAAAACCTTTTTAAAAGCTGTAACAAATGGTAAAGAGAATTTGATAAATGTGAGAGCACAACAAATCAGCTGAATCACAGAATGGTTCAGGTTGGGATGAACCTTAATGCCCATCCAGTTCCAACCCTCATGCCACATGCAGGGACACCTTCCACTAGACCAGATTGCTCAAAGCCCCATCCAAACAGGCGTTAAACACTTGCAGGGATGGGGCTTCCAAAACTTCTCTGTGTCTCACCATCCTCATAGGAAAGAGCTACTTCCTGATATCTAATTTAAATCTGGCCTCTTTCAGCTTACAGCCATTCTCCTTTGTCCTAGCATACATGCCTTTGTAAAATGTCCCTCTCCAGATTTCCTGTCAGCACCTTTAGGTACCAGAAGCCTTCTCTTCTTCAGGGTGAACAATCCCAACTCTCTCAGCCTATCTTCAGATGAGAGCTGCTCCAGGATGCTGATCATCTTTGTGGCCGTCCTCTGGACTCACTCATACAGGTCCATGTCCCTATTGTTGGGGAACTGAGTTCTTTTAAAATTACAGAAACACCTTGTGCTTTCTATGTCTGTCTGTTCTCTATATTCCCCAGGTTAGGTTGGAGAGAAAAGTCCTAAAAACTTAATTTTACAAGACTATTTTGAGATCCTTATTAATCCAGCAAGACTTCTAGAGCTGAGGAAAGTTAAGGAATTATTAAAGAGTACTTCTTAATTAGTAACCCATACAAAGGAAAACTAAACAAAAAAAACCCACCCAGAAAACAGAAATGGGGTGGATGGCTGGGAAAAGAAGCACAATCATCAACATCCCTGCAGCTATTAAAAGAAAATAAAGTGTTAACAAAACCTGTGACTATAGAAAGGGAAATAGGGTAAAATCCTTAGCATAAGCATCAGCAAACTGAAGGGATGAAAAGGGAAATTATTTGTATCCATTGCAGCATAAAGTCAAGTAAGATTTAATTATCATTGAAAAACCTAGCAGTGTATAAAGTGACATTTATTTTTTCCTGAGCTGAAAAGCTGCATGGGTAATTCAAGTCAAGTTATCACCTACTCTAGAAAAAGTACAGTGAACTGCACTGGCTGGCTTCTCAACAGCGAAAACTGATGTTTATAGCAGCGAAAAATCACTCAATGAAAGCCGGCGCTAATTTCAGCTGTCTAAAGCCTCACGGTGCTGAGCAGAACGGAATTGTTTTAACTGGGGAGAAAGAAAGGAAATTTAAAAGGTGACAGTGGCTGCTACCACGTCTGCTTCCCCATGCTCAAACAGTACTCTCAAATTCACCGGCACGCAGTTCCGCAGTACCCTCTAGCCGGGCACGGCTGAGGTACGGGGCACGGCAGCACTCGGCACTGCGAGGCAGCCATTGCGGCAGGAGGGGCGAGCAGCAGTGGGACGCGGCGGTGCCCATTGGCTCCTCACATGGTTGAAGGCAGAACTTCCGCCGCCGGAACACTGGGTAAGGATTTCAGCCCAGAGGAGCAGCTACTAACAGCAGCGATGGCCGAGTGGTTAAGGCGTTGGACTTGAAATCCAATGGGGTCTCCCCGCGCAGGTTCGAACCCTGCTCGCTGCGACCCCGTGGGGGTTAGCATTTTTTCGTGATCTCTGAAGGTTTTATTCCTCATGTCTTCTTTCACTGCTAAACATGCTTCCGCACCAAGATGAAGGAATATGTAGTATTTATCTGATTGCAACTCATTAGGCTACACCTGTGCACTCCTCCCCTGCTTTTGTAAAGAAATAAAAGTAGTATCAAAGCAGCAATAGCTCCCACCCACCTCTGTAATCTGGAACAGATGAGAGAAAACTGTGTAATGCAGTTTTAGGTAACATTCCAAATTAATAAAAAGAATTAAAAGAGTCGAAATACTAAACACAGTGGGCAAGCTTTGTATTAAATCCTTCTTTTTCACTGCATCACTGAAGAAGTTGCCAGGTTTTTTCCTGACCATTCAGTCTTATTTCCAAAAGATGTTTCACTGCTTCAGCAGATCCGAAGACAAAGCACCAACCTGATAAATATTTATTAGGAAGTTTGCAATTTCAAAATGTCTTTTTCACTTGAGCTTTAATGGGAATGGAAATGTCAAATGACTGACACCAAAATATGTGGTTACTTTGAATTTTATGTTGAAAATCAGGCTGTTGGAAAAGCAACAAAAATCTCCTCTAAGGATGCATTTGCACTCAATGAACCTTTTCTCCTTGAAACTGATTTTCCTTAAAATTTGCAGTTGAAAAAGCAACCACAAAAATAAGCAAACAAGTTATTTTCCACCCCTCACTCTTCAGCAAGATTTATTAAAATGTTTCCATGAAAGCACGAAAGAACCATATGGTTCTAATTGCAATAATTCTTTGTAATTCTAGAAGAAAGTAAGGACTGCTAAAAGGCCAACTAAAGCTACATAGTAGCACTATCAGTAGCACTAGTGTTTGGAGTTCAGTGCTTTCTTCACACCTATTATTTTTGTTTCCATTTTATAACAAAGAGTTAAAGTAGTACTGTCCTGATCTGCTTCCCTTTTTAAACTTCAGGTATAACACTGAGAAAGAGCAAGGCAGTAATGCCTCTGGTGCTGGAGTACACTCCCTGAAAGGTACATTTGGGCTTAACCCATGTTGAACCCATATGTACCAACACGTACCATCTCTGCCTCTCAGTGCGATTTTCCTCCCCAGACATGGCTCAGGCCCACTGCACAGTACTGTTAGGGATCAAGGTGCCTCCAGACAGCTAAATAAAAAGATGCTCAAGATGTCCAGTTCCCTTGCATCATCAGCTATCCACGCTAAAGCAAGCAGCCTAGTCCTTTGGCAGTGGCAACCCAAGGATGGACATGGGAATCCTGAGAAGACTCAGATCCTTTGAAAGCAAGTTCTGCAAGTAGCAGAAAGCATCAAAAGCACCCAGGCCCAACCATCTGGCACAGTCTCATACTCCTCTGGAACTTTCTGCTCATCCTCCTGCCCCACCTGATCCCATCAATATTATTCACACAAAGTTGCTTATGAGGAGAAGCTGACAGTTCTCTTCTTGGGGGCTCCATGGAAATTACTGCCAGTGAAGGACCAGCTCTGACAATCCTGGCAAAATAAATGTAGTTTCTGTAAGGATTAATGCCTGATAGTCAAACTGTATCTCCTTAGGAAAGATGCTTTCCTCTGGTGCCAAGAGTCCTTCGATATTTTTGGAGAAACAGTTTTGACAAAACAACAAGCAAATAATTTTGTCCAAAGCACATCAAGACTGGAAACCTAACAAACACTGGCAGCAAATTTCTTCTAGAAGTAACCCCTCTTCCTTACTGCCCCACCAGAAGAAGGGAACAAGAGCAAACCACTGTGAGGATAGAATCAAGAGGAAAGAAAATTTGTTTTCTCCAGCATCCATCACCTGTGACAGGTCAGGATATCCATCAGAGACATAAAATATGTAAAAGTTCCCAGTATGTATTGTGCACTATCATAATGACTCAGGCACAAGCCTTGCAAAGCTGGGACAAAAAGAATACATAAAGACCCTCATCTGCATTAACATGGGCAGAAGAAAAGACTAATAACTGAGGGTGAAAGAACAAATATACAGAGTGTCTCCCATTACTAGGGAGGCTTGGTACCTCTTATAACAGCAGGATGAGCACGTACACTGGGTTGCAATAAAAATACCCAGCATAAACTAACTGATAAATATCACCTCTGGCAATGACAGAGGCTGACTTACTGAATTGCTCTATCTTTTGCTATGTAATTTTATCAGCCTCACAACAGCTTCACTGCTTACCTTCCCAGCAGTCCTGTCTTTCATTTCGATACAAAAACTGTAAGATAGCAATGTTCATGCTCAGGAAATTAAAACTGCCCACTATCTATTTTAATCATCAGGATACTTGCTTCTATTACAGAACATATATACTGCCTTTTTTTCCCCCTGTCCTCCACCCCCATTCAAACAGGAAAACAAGCATTCAGGAAATGACCTTACCTATCATTAAGCATTATTCAGCCTGAGATTTTAAGTCATATATTATCTGCATTCGTCATCAAAACTTCAAACTCTTATATTGCCACTTGGGAAACATTGGCAAAACAACTGGGCAAATACTGGAAAATAAAAAGCTTGTGTAGAACTAGAACATTCTCAATCCTACATTTTCAGCGTTTGCTCAAGAACAGACAAGACAGCAGTAATTAAAAAGATACTGATTTTATACAATTCAAGAACACCCCCTCCCCTTGAGCTGCTCTGTTTCATTGCAAACAGCTGGCTAAATAGTTGCTTATTTTTTAATATTACAAAATTGATTAACACCGTTTCAGAGACCTAGAAACAGTATTAAACAGCATGCCCTATTCTCTGTATTTTATTATCATCATCTACCTGTACCCCCATCTGCTATCTCATAACTTCCAATTGAAATACCATTAGCTCTCACGAGTCCAGTTACAGCCAAGTTTAATCCATACTTCTGACCAGACTTCAGAGGAACTAGCCACACCTCACAGGTCTGCTTATTTTCATACCAATCTATGCCAAGTCATTTGGAACCACAGCTAACAACGCACTTAAGCATGTTAATGCTCACTGTGCAGTGAAAGCACACTCAAGTCAGCCTCTTCAGGTACCCAGACGGTTCAGGACCCTTTGCTACCTAGCTAAACAACTCAGAAGAAGTGCTAAAGAAGAAAATGAGACCTTACCATCCCTTATAGGTAGCAGCCCTCTTTCTCCATCTTTAGATACTTCTAATACATAGCATCTGCTTTGTTGCTGTTGTTCCCCGTCCCTTTGCAGCTGTCTCTGTTTTGCAAAGAAAGTTAAATTTTCTGTTGCCACTGAAAAGGTGTGTGTACCCAACTCTTGCCTCTTAATCACAACTTCACAGAGCTTTAGAGATCTACCTTACAACCCCTGCTTCAATTAGTATTTAAGCATATTAAGCATGTTATGTGCTTACCAATGCAGAGGCCAAGGCACACATTATTGTGGATAATGGCACATTTGCTGGATCTTTTTATGCTACTTGCAAAAATCTTCTAAAAATACTATGTGTTTAAAATAAAATAATAATAATAAAAATTAAAAAAACACCGCAGTTCATACTTGGGAGGTAGACCCTGAATCATCTAACAGACGGATTTGTCAGCTTATTTCTTCTATTTCTAATGTGAGGGAGAACTGGGCTTCCCACTTACTCCAATTAAATGTTCTTACTGGATAACAGGTCAGGTCCCACCAATGTTTTCCCAAAAGCAAAACAGGCTGCACAATTTCCTCTTGCTTTCCAGTGCTAGAATAGGTTAATTCAACTCTATTTGATAAATACAGAAAATTGGACCACTTCAAGTTAAATACAAATGTAAATAGAAAAAGGGGAAAAAAAAAAAAAGGCTGTACTGGTGCACTAGAGCATCAGTTAACAATCTGCCCCCTTCACTAGGGCAAATACCTGTTAGAGATCAGTACTCCCATTTTTGTGTTGCAAAATGTAGGTTTTGTTACCAGTTTTTCCTGGGCAAGGAGTCTTCCAAATATCTGCGATTATTCAGGATATCTAAAAGTGTTTTGCCGAAATAAACCATGTTATAATTGGCTAATAATGACATCAATTCTAATGACATGAAAAATGAGTTCGCTCCTTAAAGGTCTATTGTATACTCAGTTCTCACGGGAAACCAGCTGGTTAGGTGCTAAATCATCCATCCAACTACCCTCTTTTACCATTACAAGCAGGTGAAATTGGGAGAGGAAAATCTGAGCTGCCATCTGATTTAAAAAAATCCAACTGGTTGTGTTTCCATCTTTTTGTTAGAGAAAAATTCTACCCTATTTGTATCCTTCACATGAACTAGAGTTACTACTATCTGACATTCCTTACAGTCCCTCCCTATAAAATGGGTTGAAAGTCTTTGAGTAAAATACCTTTATATAAAGAAGTATATGCACTAGAAGAAAATCTGTAATTCCATTTAGCAGATATTACAGAGAATTATTAATCTAATCTCTGTAACATTTTCAGCTGCAAAATACGCAAAGAAAAAACATGTAGGATGAAATAAAAGATTTTGGATAAGCAGGATGATGTGCTGTAAAAATAGCTATCGCTACTGAGGCCAGCAAATGTAGGATTGATGTAGTTTTATCAGCACAACACCAGTACTTCGAACTTTTAAAGTGGTACAAACACAACCAGCATGAACACTGGTATCATCTCCCATAAAGAAAACTGGCACCAGGATAAATATTCTAAGGTTAATGTAGCACATATTGTCAGGATTCCATTGGCAGGCACTTGTGTTACAATTTATAGCAAATAGGCACCACACAGGAGAAGGTCAGGAGGTCACTCCATACATCATACCTTTGTACAATAGACCCAAACATATCACTCCAGAGCAGGGAGAGACAGACATCATAATATTGTTTCCATGCTGGGAGAAGACTGGAATTTTCAGATGAGACTTTCCATGGAGATGCTGAAGATTCATAACTGGACTCCCTTAAGCTTTTACCCACTGAGGGTACAAATAAGAAATGCAAAAGAGATCTCTGGTAGGCAGAGGATTTTAATTTAACAAAAACCAAAAACAACCCCTTTTTGTATGCATAAGTTTTTATTTGTTGCTGATGGAATTACTTGCCTGCACAAAAGGACAGTGTCAATACCTGACACATTATCTGGGTTTACAAAGAAGAAAATAAACAATGTAGAATATGAAAAATTGTCCAAAATATGGAAAACATACTAATGCTGACTAGCCTGATTCTTTATTCTTCACCATACAAAACCTTGATAAGACCCTGTCTACCTAGCCAGAGCCAGGAGGAAAATTACTATTAAGCCACAGTGTGAGAAACGGTCTCTAGGTTCAGGCAGGCCAATGCTGGCACACACACCAGGGGTATTAGTTGTTCACCAACAAATCTTAAGAAGAAAGTCGCTAACTGGAGAACTGAAGTTCAGAAACTGCCTTCCACAATAAATAGCTGGTGCAAAAAGTATACCTGCTTAACAAATTAGAAAGTTATGGGATTTCTAGGAGTGCTTGATCTATCACAGTGACCTTCTTGAATAATAAGAACTTTATTTAAGATCACAATTCTCCAACAGATTAAGTTTGTAACAGTATTAGGAATGTGTGCATTATAAATCACTACAGGAAGAACGATGCAATGGAGAAGTGAACCAGAATACACAGTTTAGAAATAAGCACAGTTTTGTTTAAAGCTCATTGTCATATGGCTTTTGGAAGATAATTACTTAATAGCATGATTTGCTGTAGTCTAACACTGACTTTTGATTCTACCAAGAGTACGTTCTTTATAACATCACAGTATTAAGAAAAATATTATTCACTACACACTATTTAAGAGTACAAGAAACAATATATAGGATGTTACATAACATTACAAAATTACTTTATGATAATACTGAAAAGGTCTTCGCTTATTTAAGTTTGCTCATTAAACAAAAAGACCTCCACCTGTAATGCTCATATCGTGTGTGTGAGCAAACCAGTATTAAAACATTTATTCAAACAATGTTCACATCACAATGCATGAACACAAAATACAAATAACTTATAACTGCTGAAAAAGCAATACTGAATTGTTGAACAGATGATCTTACGCGTACTTTTAGATCTCATAGTTTCTGAATTTCCTCAGAAGCTCTGATGGAGCATCCCCTGACCAGCGGAAACGCAAGTGCCAGTAATTTGCCTCTGAAAATCCTGAGGTAAAAAGAGAAATACAAGTACATTATCATAGACATGTATAAGACTAAGTTGTCTGAAGTAATACTCTATAATCTTACCAAGAAAAAAGTAGAATCATAGAATAGTTAGGGTTGGAAAGGACCTTAAGATCATCTAGTTCCAACTCCCCTGCCATAAGCAGGGACACCTCACACTAAACCATGCAAGGCTTCATNCAAGAAAAAAGTAGAATCATAGAATAGTTAGGGTTGGAAAGGACCTTAAGATCATCTAGTTCCAACTCCCCTGCCATAAGCAGGGACACCTCACACTAAACCATGCCACCCAAGGCTTCATCCAACCTGGCCTTGAACACCACCAGGGATGAAGCACTCACAACTTCCTCGGGCAACCCATTCCAGTGCCTCACCACCCTTACAGTAAAGAATTTCTTCCTTATATCCAATCTAAACCTCTCCTGTTTAAGCTTTAATCCATTATCCCTTGTCCTGTCACTACAGTCCCTAATGAAGAGTCCCTCCCCAGCATCCCTATAGGCCCCCTTCAGATACTGGAAGGCTGCTATGAGGTCTCCACTCAGCTTTCTCTTCTCCAGGCTAAACAGTCCCAACTTTCTCAGCCTGTCTTCGTGTGGGAGATGCTCATAGTTACCTCCAGGGCTCTTGACTAGCAGGGACAACCTGTATTCCTGGCACCACTTGAACAAGAACTCAAGCAAACACCAATCTTCAAGATATATATCAGCTGGAAAGAGTCTAAAGGAGAACACCAAAAATAATGGCTATCCAGAAAAAGAGTACTTACAAAGAAAAACTGAACAAATCACATTTGCTTAGTCTAAAGAAAAAGGGAGACTGACATGTTGAATCTCCAAATACATGAAAGGCAGCAGTGAGGACAGAAGCCATAGATGGCTCTTTTTTTTTTTTTCAGACTCTGTGCAAAATTTTTATGATCTATGGCCTCTCAATGCTAAAATGTGATCTTTCTATATCAAGAAGCTGAAACCTATTACCAGATTTTGTGTTACAATCTCTTCCTCACTGTGTACTGTAGTCCACAAACAAGCAGATAGGAACTGACAATATCCCAGTTTAATAATGGAATCCTATATATAATTTTCCTGACTAAGACAAAACCATTATCAATGTCCTAACAACAACTATGAACATTGAAGGGCATACAGGCCCTGTCAAACAGCTTTTAATATTAACATTTATTAATATAAATATATGCCTATTGGATAAATTACATAGGCATTTGATGAGCTTGACATTTTTAACATTCAGATCTTCGGAAATTACACTAAAACTTAAAAAACATTATCAGAAAGAAGATGCCTGCAAAGAAAGATCACCATTACAAGGAACAAGCTGATGGTTTATTTACTTCGAAATTTTATTGATCTACAAAGGACACAGTGACAATTTCATTACCAAAAAATAGCCAATAGTATAATGTTTTAAGCATATTTTTTAAAATACAAAAGTTTCAGTTGTGCCTCACATACATTTGCACAATTTTCTTATCTATTTTCTGCATACCACCAATGTTTGGGATTCATTCAGGTTTTGCTATCCTCATAGTTCAACATAATTTCCTGTTTGATCAAGCTGGGAAGAAATTACAGAACTTTGTTTAATAATAGTTCTCTGATAACATAAGCCTAAGGTTATAAAACCCCTGAAGAATCAAGCAGAACAGAGGGTGGCCATTGTGGTAAGTAAACTTTGATTCAAGCATACAAACCTAAGCAGCAGACAGGAAATGGTCAAATGACAGCTTTCAAAATACACATTTATTCTGCTGCATGCACTACTTAAAAACAAAATGTTCAAATACAAAAGAAACCTTCAACTCTTTGATTTTCAGTCCTCATTAACTCATCAGGTGCAAACTGTGCAGAAATACTGAAAGATGCATTAAAAAAAGTAAAATACCTAAACATTTTAACAGTTTTTAAAGTTATTTTAAATAAAATCACTGAAACTAATCAATAATCCCCCTCCTTCACCCCTCTTTTTTTTTTTATTTTATTTTGATATAGCAGTAAAACTGAACTTTCCATTTTGGTTTAAGAAGAATTTTTTTCTTCTCCAGTTTTGGGGTTTACTAGCAATCAAACAAACAAACATGGGGTAGGGAGGAAGAAAGGTCTGAAAGCTTCAAAGTTAAATAAATAATAAACAACATAAAACCCAAAACAAAATCCCAACGCAAACCCACATTAAAAAAGCTACCAGTTAAACATATTATTCTGGAGAAGAATTCTCATGACAAAGCCTGCTTTTAGGGCCAATTCCTGGATATTGCAGTTTTCTGTAACTTCTGGTTTCACTTACTTGGGGAGTCTGGATTCTTTGAAGACTGTGGTTTCCCATCAGGAATTGCAACATCATCTTGCTCCCTCTTCCCATCTGACAGTCCTTCTTCATTGTTTTCAGTCTTCTGGGTCCAAATCTCACTAGTTATGTTGGTGCTATTATTTGAGTCAGGAGCTTCCAGCATTTGGTCCTTCTTATTTTGGACAGCCCAATGCATTGACTAAAGAAATACAAAAATTACAAATAAAGAACGAACTACTACACTTTAAAAGACTTTTAGTGAACTTCTATTTTTTACATTGTTGTAATGAATGGTCAAGCAAAGCATGTATTACAGAGACACTTGCAGTTCAATAGGATAGAGGAAAGCACAGCTAATTACAGAAATAGCATTTGAGAGGACAGTTTATGTCAGGGGACGAAGAAGAAAGTACAAGTGCACCAAATAATTCTAAGAGTGTTTTGATCAATTTCTTCTCTCATGTCTTCAGACACTTTTTAAAGAGGGCTTAAGTGACTTAGAAATGTCTGTTTTCAAAGCTGTCTTTGACTTTAAGGTGCCTTTTGAAAACAAGATAACTTGGAAAGATTCACTATTGAGATCTGTGGAATTATTTCTATTTGGAACTGAACTAAGCTTGATAGGATATTTCAAGCAAACATTTAAACTTAGGCATAATGCTTTAGTTGAAGAGGCTCTCAAGCTTCTCTTGTAAGCAAAACTGAGATGAGCAGAACTGGCAATATGAGTACATATTCACCTGCCCTAAAATATGACCATGTAGACTTGTAACTATCATTCACCCTCATAAGGAAGGAAAAAAATAATCGAACATTACAGAATTGGATCTAATAGGAACATGCCACCAAATAAAATCACTAACAGAATTATGAGAGTAAACAACCCTCAGAACACCTGCCTATCACAAATCACCCCACTAGCCTTTGGAGGGCCCCTCCAAAGACATGTATGAAGCCCAGGGTTCCAAGGAACCTAGATTTTTCAATGAGCTCTTTATTTCATCAGATAGCATGAAAACCTATCTGATAAGCAACATACCAAAAGGAGAATATATTATACACAGTTCCTAGCTGTAATCTAACTTTGAAAATAATAAAAGGCTCCCACAAAAGCAAAGTGTGCTGAAGTGTTTGAAAGCAACCCTTAAGTTGCTTAACCCTTAAGTTGTAACTCATCCCTCCACTCACTGCTGCATTTTCTCTGGACCAGCCCTACCTCTCCCTGCTCCTGAAGGCCCAGACTTAGACACCACCAACCGTTTTCACAGAACTGCTCAAGGCCTCCCATTGCTGGAATGGAATGGTAATTTTGCTTCGTCGCCAGTAATCATAACGTGCTCGACTCTCTTCATTAGTAAGAATCTCCTTAGCTTGCTGCAGCTTCTGGAAATTCTCCACTAGAACAAAAACCAAAATGATACTGAAGTCAGTATTTCTTTTCAAATAAATGAATTCAGATGTGAAAGGAGAGCTGCCAACAAAGGCAAGCAGAGTAAAGGAGGCACAAGAACTATATCACAAAGGTATGTGTGTGGTTGTTCTGCTTACAGCTTTGCACAGTGTAGCTTACTTTAGGATCATAGCACCTTTGGTGGACAACTGATTCCCTTTTCAAATGAGGATTAAAATGCTCATTTGTCTACCACCTTCAAAATCTCTTAAATTTAAAGTCCACAGAAACTTGCAGCAGGCAAAAGGCACAACTCGACCCCTTCGGATTTCCTTTAAAAAGAAAATTAAACCAGTCAGAATGCTTAGAAGGAACATGCTTACATTGACAGGAGCAAGGAAGTTAGAGCAAAGCACACCACCAAGAACAAACATAAGTGGGGGAAAGGGGACAGGATGGGGGACACAACACACAAGTGAAAATTGACAAACAAGAAGAGAAATCTAAATATAATTTAAATAACTTGTGCACTTTATTAGATATGTTTTCTACATATACTAAAATGCTGTCCTGAATACCAGGCTGCATGAATGAGAGCTATTTTCTTTTTCCCTACAGGGTAATTTGTCATTAAATGGTTACTAAGGATGCAGCTGCATGTTACTATTTGTAGAAGGGCTATAAAGACTTAGATTTTATCTATGAGTCACCTATATTACAGTGATCTATTATTATTACTATTCATTTATTCCAGTTTACAAATTAGAGAGATTTCTTTTGAAATACACTAAGTCCAAATGCTAATCAAAATTGGTAACTATAAATCAAACAACAGGTTAAGGGGGCAGTTCTAATAGGTTTCCTTTTTCTAGTGTTACTACTTTTCAAGAAATAAAAGGTATCCTTTAATTACTCTTTACTGAACTTAAAGATGATGAAATAAACAATAAATTTTCACTACTGCTGTAAAAAGTTTTTTCAAATAAATACAGCATGTTCAGGTAAATGGAACATAAAATTTCTTGTCACTTGGCCTCCTTCTTTCAGTTACTTCAATTAACTGGGGGTGGTGATGGTGCGAACCACATGGACTGTGGGGTGGCTCAAACAGAACAGGACCATGCACTGGAATAGTCTCTTGCTTGCCTGCTGCAATAGCCAGAATTTCCAGCCAACAAAGTTGATGCCATTTACTTCCTTGACACTTGTGCAATCATTTATAATAAATGATTACTTACCAGGTTACTGTTAAAAGGCAGTAGATTGCCTCTCAAACACAGAATCTCAGGGTTTCCTTGTAAGGCAGTCTGAAACCCCCCACTTATTTCACCCTTTAACCTCTCTATCCCATCAACTCTGATTCTAGGCTAGGACAGCACATCAGTAAGGAAAGCCAAATCCTGCTGAGAGCTCTGCTCAGCCCAGTGGAGTACAAGTCTCATTTAACATCTACTATATTTGCAGCTCTGCTGCTTCAGAGGGGAGTGGGGATGAGGTCAAACTCAAACAAGTAGGTAAGCTATGATGTTCAGTTTATACGTATGTTGTTTGGCTTAAAACTAATAGGAAGAATCCAAAGGAAAACTTTTATGCATTACTCAAAATGAGAAGTATATTTAATTATTCTACATCAAATTATGATCAGAACAACCTTTACTATAAGAATATAAACTATTCAGCATATTGGTGAGCACTGGTGAATACATATTGGTGAATATAAAACATCCAGCATGTTGGTGAGCACTGATTACAGATATCTTGTGGTTATGAACCCAGTAAGACTGCCTCCAAATAACTCAGGTGTTGCTTAGCTGTCACACATATGATGAACTGCACACTTTCATAAACACAAATGCTAGCTGCTGTTCTGTAAACAGACGGCTACTCATCTGGTGCTGGTTTCTCTTTATTTCAAGTCATTAAATTACATTAAAAGAAACTAAAGTACATTTAATGTGTTCCTGATGGGCTTGTTCATGGAAGCAAATTAACTAGTTGACGCAAGTATGGCACTTGAATACCACTGAGCATGGAAGCAGGCCAACTTCACAGGACTAGAAAAAAATACGTTCCATAAATACTTTCTGGATTAAAAGATGTTTTGTCATAGAAAGAAAAAAAATTGAAAGTCCTAGGGAAAAAAAAAAGAAGTGCCTTCCGCTCTAGTGTCTAGGAGTGTGCAAGTGTTAGAAATTAATACTAAACCTTGCTATTTAAAAACAGTATGCTCAATACACCTGACAATTAAATTATATTGAATAAAGCTTTAAAGCTGAATTTAACATCTTAGTCATGTTACAATAAGAAAAAATAGACTGTTTTTAAGGAGGAAGAATACATACCTGCTTTGGGGTTTCCAGGATGTTTGTCAGGATGACATTCAAGGGCTTTAATCTTAAATTCTGTGAGAATTTGTTCAACCTAAACAGAATGTCGAGACTTAGTGAGTAAATACACACACACAGAAACTATTTTCAAATTTGCCTTTTGAAAGGGGTTGAGAGGAACAACAAAGAATGCTGAAATATTCTTTCCTATTCATTTTTACAAGCTTTAGCACAGGCAAAATAATTGTTTATATAAAAGGGAACTTGAAAGTTAAAATATGTGCAATAGCAGAGGTGTAGTGTGGATGACTTCAGTTTAAAAAAAAATAAATCAGTACATATGGAAATTTATACAAAATATATGAAACCTATATAAAAGATTTAGTGAGATGTTTTGCCAAGAAAATTATCTAATACACACTATATATGAGTAACACTGTTTGTAGAAGAAGGATGTAGCTTAAATCTCCCCTGTTCCTCTCAAATCAGAAGATGAATTAGGTGTTCCTGTGCTCAATTCTACAAGAAGCCAAGGATAAATGTGGATATTTACCTGAACACAGGCAAAATCTTTAGAAACTGAGAATATTTGTGCTTAAATTTGTGCACTTGACGACTATGACAGATGAGGGCATCAGATTAAATTTTCTGAGCAAAATACAGCTGTTGTCCACAGTGAATACATCCTTCATTAATCAAAACTCCTTTTCCAAAATTCCAAAATTGAAATACAAATTTCAGTTAATATAAAAGCTAGATTAAAAAATATTAGCATACCACTAACTTAGACTATCAAAAAGATTATAGAGGCACCTTTGGGAAAAAAAACTCCAGCCGTTTTAGCTACAACATGTTCAACAATTGCTTAGCTACATCTCATTATGATCTAGGTCTTATGCTTAGCTAGGTCTCATTACGACCAAAACAAACCAATAAAACTAGTATTTGTATATTATTAAAGTTAGCATTTATTAATAAGGTATTATTTTTTGTTTTCCAACCAATGAATACAAGGTTTTTTTTTAATTTTAAAACACGCATGTAACTTGAGAAACTCAATAGCATTATCAATTACCTACACCTATGAACATTCATTCATATTACTTGCAACTTTTAAAACAAAAAAAAATTAAGAAAATATTATTTGGATGTTGTCAAATTTAAGCAGCTGGCTTATGATTCATAACCAATATCACATGCTGAACTAGTGAATAAATTATTATTTCAGCTTTATGGGACACTTTTGAGCTTTGTTCTAGGTGCTTAACATCAGTATGCAGATCAGAAAACTGAGCTTCACAAAAGGAGATACTAAAAGCAACAATAAAGAAGGTTCACAATGCATTTCAGATAGTCCTGTCTGTAGACATAAACAACTCCAAATCCTCCCTGCAGATAAATAAGCACACTTACAATATTAGCCGGGAGGGCAGTGGGGAAGGCTCTTACCGTAGACAGTTCATCGCATTCTAGCAGGTTGTAGTAATCTTCCAAGTCATCCGGTCTGCAGTTCAGAATTGCATCCATCTGGACTAGTCCAGCAGGATTTTTCAACCCAGGCACAGAGAGTGTAAAACAGAATATCACTACAATAGAACGGCACTACAAAAGGGTGAGCTACAGGTAGCCCGAAGGAAAACGCAGCTTCCCCCTAGGTCTGCAGATCTCTCCAGTGAATTTTAATGCCGGCAGCTGACACACATGAATTTTCTTGAATTCTCAGCCTGCCATTGGTCCCTGCAGGATGCGAATCCGGATACACAAACCTGCTAAAAGCAGTGCTCCCTGGGATTTGTAGTTGCCAAAGTGACTTCAACTGCAGGTCTTATCCAGACTGAAGAGAGTTCTGAATACTAAGTAAAATCTAACTAAGTAAAATCTTTGAGATTTAGATCACACCATCATGTGCATAGCAAATTAAAATCAGGCACATACTCATGGGCTTTCCTGCAGCTCAATCTATGTATGCTAAAATACATTCTCTGCTTAATTTTTAATTTCAACTTTCACCACAGTCTTTGACAATATATGTAATTATAGAACAAAGTAAGGATTGCTTCCAAAATAATAATTACAGGGCTGCAAACTTGTGTACCAACCTTGCCAAAGCCTCTCAAAGTTCTGTCAGTCACTTCATTTTTACTCTTTGAAGGCTACCTAGGGTACATACATAGCGCTCTTCAAAACCAAACAGCTCTTATATATCAGTTACAAATCTGACAAAATTATGACTATGAAAAGACAACATGAAATACTTACTACTATCAAATTAAACAGACTCTTTCTCATGCTAAATTGCATTCAAATTATGTCTTGAAAGTCTGTATGGTGTGAAAAACACATTCCTTGTAAAACTCATTTTCCATTGAAGTGATATACCTTTAATTTTGACCCATGAGTAACAATCAAGGCCCCAATCCAAGAAAGACTATAGGCATGGTTAACCATACTGTCTCCCATGATCTGCTGATTTTAAATCAACCTTTCCTAGGTGTAATACTAACCACTTGCTGAAGTCTTTCCTCTGGAGCTCTGGTTTTACTTTTCCCACCCTTGCAAGAGCTTTGTAATCCAAGATGTTTCACAACATTAAATACCGCTGATTCTGTAAACTAACACAAACAGATGCCTTGAATAGTTTTACAATTTTAGATGCTGTGACCTTGTAGACAAGTCTATGCAGAACAGACACACAGGGTATGACCAACGCCAAAACTAACGTGTTAATCAGTGAAGGACCTACTGGCTAATCATAACTGTTTATAAGATACTGAATATATAATTCCTGCATTTACAAGTTCTTTATTAATTTATTAATCTTTTGAAATTACCTACATATTAGTGTTACACTGCTTTCTCTGAAAGGCTGTATTGTCTGGAATTCCCTATTTTTACTCTATGTTCAGATAGCCTATTGAGATTATAAAATATATAAAGTACATGAAAAGAAAATTATATTCAACAGCAGAGCACAAACCTCAATGAAACCATTTAAATGTGTTTAAAAAACACTAGTACCATATTTCTCTGAGTAAATAAAATAGATACACCTTTTCAAAGTGGAGGAATTACCAATTACAAATCTTTTCCTCTCCCCCATTCATAACTTAATAGTAAACCAGAAAAGTATAGGAAAGGAAGCCTTTTAGCAAGAGACCATGTAAATATTTAAATAGATTGTGCTCTGGGGGAGGACAAAAAACAAACAGCTGTCCCTCTTCCCAGCTGCACTCCTGACATACTGTTCTTGTCCAAGTACTTGTTGCGTATTTGCCTAAGGTGAAAGGGAAGGCTCTTTAACCCTTTCTCCCTCCAGCTGAACCGCAAGGTGAACTGCAGGTCCAAGAGCTGAATTTGGACAATAAAACCCTGAGATTTGGAAGCTGCTTGTTCACAGGGAATTTGCTCACTGAAGCCTTGGTACAGCTTGTACTGTTGTCTCTTCAGACCAAATAAAAAAGAGCTTTGATCCAAACTGCAGCAGTGACCATACCTGTGCCCCCTCACAGCACACACATGCTGCTTCAAGATTTCCAGTGCCTGGGGCACAAAGGGTCCCATAGTGCAGTCTGAGGGTCTGTGTAAGGGAGTCACAAAATACTGATACTGAATAGTAATTTTTTTTACTGCTCCTATCAACTTCAGTGGGAAAACGGACAGCAGCCTTAAAAAAAAAAAAAAAAAATAAGAGCAAGAGAACGGGTATATAATACACAGAAAAATACAAAGACTGCCTTTGGGACACACAACTTTATTTATTTGAAAGAAAATTACAGTGCAGGAGATGGCACAGCTCCTGTGGCTACACATGCTTTAGTTTTGCTCAGAATGTACAAACAGCACTGAAAGTGAGGAAATCTCATATTTGTTCTGTGTACCTAATCACAAACAAAACATTCATTCCTAACACATTATCAATATTTTCGCTTTTTCAGAGCCAAGAGTGAAACTAAATTCTGGTTCAGTGTAACTGGAGGCTTACCCTCAACTCGTGAAAGTCATAAATGGCCCTTTAAACAGATTGGCAAGATCTGGAAATCTCTATTTGGATTTAATCCCTTAAAATACATCAAATCTTCCAGTACCCATTCTTCTTAACTGACTTCAGTTGTTCTGCTCCCTGAGGGTAGAGTACACATTTTAAAGAAGTTCAAGACACAATATAATTCAAATTGAATTTTGCATTTCATGCTCCCTGTCCCCACACATGCTCCAAGCTGCAGAAGTAACAGAGGACCTAAGCCCTACCAGACTTCCCAACTTAGGGGTAACTACTGCAACAAAAACATGTATAAACGCTTTCCGTATTAGAGCCAACTTTAACATCCTTGAATCAGTTCCTCACCAATAGCTTCTCAGAAAGTTTCAGATCACACACCTGTATGACTTACACATTTCTTCCTTAGAATGCAGTCTTCACATTATTTATTTGGTGCTTATTTAAGTCACAGCTCTCCTTTGCATGCTGACAAACCACCTTTCACATGATTTTTAAGAAATCTGAATCTTCCCTCTGCCTCAATGTCCTGGGTTTAGCAGTAGCAGTCATTTTTCTCCCACGACACTCAGTAAGGAGAAAGAATGTTTGCATACAAATTCACACAGAATAATAAAAATGTTCTGATTCACATCTGCTTACTTCATATCTAGTTTTTGAGGAAGAGGCATAAGAAATGGCATGTACATCTTTTTGGGGGGTTTTAATACCTGAAAGAACCAGGGAAAAATAAAATACTCCCAATATATATACCACGTATAAAGTTGTTTATAAATACATTTTGAAGCAAAAAAAAAACCACATACCAATATTTTTTAACTTAAGGGTTTTAAAAGCTGTTGTTATCAAGGCCTGCAAGGGAGAAATTCTACTTGTGTAAGCTTGGTCATACCAGTAAACTTAGTGATTCAGTTGTATTAAATTCACTGAAACTGTTCCGCAAGTAGTCTGTGATGTTAAGCAGTACCATTAAACAAAACAATATTAAATCTACATCTATTAAGTTCATATAAAAATTCTATGTTGGTAAAAGCCCTGGGAAATTGGCCAAGTTCTATCCTGACAAGACTTCAAGGTAGGAAGAGGCACTATGTGCAAGAAAGCCCATGGGTAGTACCTCCATATTTCATATTTGGTAGCAGTCCACAATTCAGCATCAAGGTCAGCCACTAAGGATTGTCTTTACAATTTACACAACAGAAGAGATCACTGGAAAACTACCGGTCACCACAGCTACTGTAGTGCGTATCCCACCAGGGAATGCTGATGTGAAAAAAAAAGTGAATTTGTGAATGGCATTAGAGCAAATCCCAACTCTCACAGTTTGCCATCGGGTTTCTCACACATTATGTAGACTCATCCAGCTGTTGTTCAGAAGACTGCTCAGCCCCCCACTCCCCTAAAAAGATTTCCTGTAGTTCCAGGAGTCCAAGTACCATCGCAATACGTTTAAACATCCCTACCAAAAAACTTAACCTGTAGGTGCAAAACCTTTCCCAGGCAGTCCACAGACACACCAATGTCGTCAGCAGAAACTATCATCCTGCAAATACTGCTGTCTACCCTCAGCTCTGTTTACAGAAAGGCAACAGCCGCTATGACATTCTCGGTAACCCGGCCCGACTGGCAAACGAGCTTACAGGGAGATTCGTACGAGTTTCCCCTGCGGGTTCCACCTCATCAGGTGCTGTACATGGCAGCCCAACACAGCGCTTCTACAGCCTTAAACCTGCGCCAAGCGACGCGTTTGCTCCTCTGGAAGACGCGTTATTTGATACTCTGAATACACGACAGAGAGGCCCTGGGGTTTCTCGAGTAGCCTGTGACAAGAAGACTACCGGGACCCACGGCCACGCCGCGATCGCCATTTGCCAGGAGCGTCCCAGCAGAAGGGCTCACTGCGGGGTCAGCGGGCAAGGTGGGGGAACGACGTCACGAACAAGCTCCACATGGTCAGGACCGTAGGCGGTCACCCCTCGCGGGCGGCAGCTGCCCCGCCAGCGAACAATGCACTGCAACAAGGAAAAGGCGGCGGCGCCGTGAGCTGACAGCCGGGACCGGACGAGACCAGACCGGACCGCACGGTGACGTTATGCCGCCGGCGGCCCTACGCTTCCCTGCCCTGCCCCCTACTGGGCGAGGCTTAGCACGGGGACACGCGGCCACGTGACGAGAAGCCTCTATGGCACGAGGGGGACGTACAGCACCCTGCCACGCGAGGGTGGAGCTGGCACGAGAGTCAGGTGACGGCGGCAGCACCCCCGCCCCCCTACGTCCCGCTCACGTGATCCGGTTTGTTGTTGTTGCTGCCTCCGCGGGGCGGGTGCCCGCGTGGGCGGTGGCGCGGTCACGTGCCGGGTTTAAATCGCTCCCTGGGGGTGGGGGAGGGGGTTGTGGCGGAGGCGCTGCTAGCGCTGCTGCGCCGGGCGGGAGGGGGGCGGCGGTAGCTACTCCAAGATGGCGGACGGCGACATTCCGCTCCTCCGTCCGCGCGACTGCGGCCCCGGCGGCGCGACCGAGAGCGTCGAGCCCGTTCTGAAGCGCCAGCGCCTGGACTCGGGAGACGGTGGCTGCGGGCGGGGCGCGGCGTACGCCCAACGCCCGGACCGGGGCGCGGGGCCGCCGCCCGCCACCGCTGTGGCGGCGGAATTGCCGGCAGAGGCGGCTGCCTTTACCGCCGATGGCGGCGGCCGGACAGAGGAGGAAGAGAACGAAGAGGCGGCGGCGGTCTGGAGCGGCGCGGACAATAGGGCCGGGTTGCGGGGCCTGCCCCGGGCGGAGCCGCCTCCGCAGCCGCGGCAGCGGGGCCGGGGGGAGGGGGCGGAGGCGGTGCCCGGCGAAGACGCGGCGGAGGCGGCCATTGGCTGCAGGCGGGCGCAGTGTTCAAACGGGGCGGCCGAAGCTACTGCCCAGCATCCCGGTGAGGACCCCATCCTTCCCCTCCTCCGTTTGGCCTGCCGGCACAGGCCGCGGGTCGGCCCCTCGCAGCCGTCAGGGAGCGGCCCGGCCGCGCAGCCCACGTCGGGAAAGGCGGCGGCCGCGGCGCGCTCCTTCCACCTTACGCTGGCGCTTGGTGCCGGCTCTGCGCTGCGGCTCCCCGCGGGCTCCTCGCAGCGGTAGCCGACCGGGTTTTCCCTCTTAACGTTGTCCTGTGGGCCGTGTCGCTCGCAGGGAAGGTTGGTGTTCACCTGCTGCAGCCTGGGGCCAGTGCTGGTCTGCCCCGGTCTCGGGAGGAGAGAGCGCCGCTACTAGCGGGCGCTGCTTGCGGGGTGATCCCTGAATACACGCTGTGCTCCGTACGTCTCCTGAACCGTACATCGAACGCAAACTCGAGCGAGCTACTGCATCCGTTTTTCTAAACCTTAACAGTTCTAATTTTCGTCAGTCCTTGTTAAAGCCTGTTATTTTTTTGTGGGTGGCTTTGGGGAAGGAGAAGCTTCTTCACAGGAGGAGATCGATTTGGCTATTATTTCTGAAAACATTTATTTTGCTGTGTTGCTGGCAGCAAGTTATTAAAAATCATAAGCTCTGTTTCCTTTTCACAAGCAACTTGCACAGAAAGCACAGGAGCAGCGGTCTCGAACAAGTCTTTATATAACTTCAACTTACAGTTTTGGTTAAGATTTCAGTGATTGTAGTACAAATCTAAACTATAATCGTCTGAAAGAGTTTCTTTGAGGATCATGTTAGAAGCATATTGTTTGGGCAGTATCAAAATGAAAGTACCTTGCATTGCATTATTGAAATGGATAGGGTTTGCTCATTTTGGTTTTTAAGTTAGTGCTTTGGAAAAACTTCTTAAAAGATCTGAGATGCTGCATTCTGCTAGTAAAGTCTTTATATTTTATTCTAGAATGCAGTTAGAAGATATTTTACCTTTAAGTCAATACTAAAATTCTACAGAAATTCTTTGTCTCTGAAAAAGCAATCCAAAAGGGAACAGAGCTGTATGATAAGCTTGGACAGCCTTGGTATTTAAAAAACTTAATTGGAACAGGACAACAGTAAAGCTAATGATCTCTTATCAGTGCCTTGTATGAAGCGGTTTTACTCAAGTTACTCAGATCCTCAGGCATGTTTTGCTGTGGATTGCTTAGTTCTGGCAAGCATTCCCCTTAAGTCCTTTGAAGAACCAAATGGATACATAGGGAGTGTTATAATTTGTTGCATTAGCCTGCATGTATCTGTCACTGTTTTTTAAGTACAAGACAACCAGACCTGTATGTGATGAGTCTTCAACACTGTAACCTTTGTTTCTTTATACAATAGACATCAACATTGTTTTAGTAAATCTTGCACTTCACACTTACTGATGTGTACCAGTCAACTTTTTTCTTAGGAATGCTTCTTGCATAGTATTTTCACTGACTTCCTGCATAATGAGATAGAACTGATATGCTGTAAATGAATAGGTTAATAATAAGAAAAAGCAGTGTCAATGAGTACCTGTGGTCTCAGAAGAACAAGACAGCAAGTACAAAATGCAAATTTCTGTCTTCCATCTCTTTCCATTCTAACCAGAATAAAGTACTTATGCCAGCAACAGAAAGAACAGGACAACAAAATCTCTGAATAAAAACTGATGGTGTTTTGTGCTGTTCTTTATTTAAGAGTAAAGTGAGGTAACCTAGTTAAAATATTGTAGGAGCTTATTTGAATAGAAGTTGAAAACTATTACGGTGATTCTTTGCTTTAGAGAGCCTTACTGAAACTTGTTCTCCTTTGTTCATCATTTTAGCTTTTAAAAAAATTAAGCTGCTGTTGCTATTTCTAATAAAGCCAATTAAAAAAAAATCTTAGTAGTCTAAATTCTGATAAGCTGCTCAGGTTAAAATTTAGATTTCCCCTTAAATGTTAGCTTAGTAATGCATGCTGTAAGACAAGTATCTCATTCTTCTTTGGGCTCCTCCATCTAGATACGTGATGAAGTTAGATTGAGTTACTCTGGCTGAGGGCCATGAACTGAGCTGAACTGTGGTAGTCTAAGCCAAAACTAGCTGCAGACTAAACTGGATGAGATAAAGTGAAGGTGGTTCAAGATAGCACATTTTCTGTCATAACTGAAATATCATAAAAGTGCATATGTGGTCACCTATTGCATCTCAACTGCAAGGTAACCACCTAACAAAATTCTTTGTTTTAACTTCGTTGTATCCAAATGTGTATCTGTGGGCTTTTGTAAAACATTGTGCTCTTAAAACCTAATCATAGACTGGTCTATAAGTAGTGATGCTTTTTCATTTTATCCAGTTTCTCAGCTGAAGTGAGAATTTGTAAGAGAAGATAATTTTTAATTGTACCGTTAAAACATCTGGATTTTTTCTAAAATACAAAATCCTTAATGCTCAATGCTTCAGAAAATATCACTATGGTCAACATCCAGCCCACTAAAGCCCAGTATTAAGTTAGCAAATCCTGCTGTAAATCTACTGAAGGCTTGAAAGCATATCTATAAACATGGGAATTTCCCATGTCTACATGACAAAATTGCTTATTTATAATTCATTGCAATCAGATTTTATAGCATACAATTTTAGGGTTTGTAATGTATTTAAATATGTACAATTTTAGGGTTTGTGATGTATTTAAATATATACCTGTGCAATTTAGCTCTAGTGTAACCCATCTACCACTGTTGTCCTGTCTTGCAGATAACTTCCTATTTAGTGACGAAATCATAGCCAATGGTTTTCACTCTTGTGACAGTGATGAAGATGACAGAGCTTCACATGCAAGTTCTAGTGACTGGACTCCAAGACCGCGTATAGGTAGAAACCTAAATAATACAATTCTTAGATGCTGTTTGCCTTTGAACAGTTACTTAATTCTTCCCACTCTCCAAATGATTTATGTTGCAAAACAAAAAACATATATTGGCAATTACTGCTTTTGAGCAGCTGAGAGTTGTTGACTATTCCGCATGTTATTTAAGGAGTTTAAAAATTAACCTCTTTAAATCTGCTGTATTTTGATTAAAACTGTCAGTGTCTTTTTGTGTAGAAAACTGGCTGTGATCCATATTAAAAGCATACAAACAGACTCACTAAATTGAATGACTGTTAGGATATTTCTTGCCTATTTACTTAGTATTCTTACAGGAACAAGATGATTTGTGTGTGATTTTAGCCAATCTGTAGGGCTTCACCGTCCTAAGTATTACATCAGTTTGGGAATTACTAGTCTGCATATATATTGCATACTAGCAGTAGATAAGTTAACCATATCAGTTAGGAACTTGGTAGAAAGTTCTTGCCTTGTACAGAGGCAAGATAACTGCTCAGGTCCCTGGTGATTTGTGTGGGACAGTGGGTTCCAGGGTGCAGTGGGGCCAGGTCTTTGTCTTATCCAGGTATGACAATACCACAGCATTTATTTTGTTAGTCTTGATAGGAACAGCAGCAAGGAAACACATTATGATGACACAATATTCCACTTAAAAATTGTCTTTGCTAATCCCTTGTTGCAGGATCACTATTGGTTCCTTTTGGGCAAATACGTATAGCAGTTGTTTTCTTTATATGTACTGTAATTAGCCTTAGCAATAGCTATTTGAGTTCTCTTAGTTCAACTTCTTAAGATTGATCTATTTTTCTTTTACTGCTCTAATCTTGAATGTTTCTGGAAAGATTGATTTGATGGCTTTAAGAGGTCATGTCTGAAATCATGAGTGTTAGATGGCTAAAATAACAACAAAAATCCATGGATTGGGGGGCCCTACTTGACTCTTTAGAGTGATGTTTTATAATATGCATGTTTATTGTCTCTTCAGCTTATTACTGTAAATAGCTTTCAAAATGTTGAAAGAATACCAATGAAGCCATAAAATGGAGATACATTGTGAAAATCTCATTGCTAAGTAAGCACACCTCTAAGAGCCATCAAGTTTGCTATGAACTGGGATTTTTACCTTGACTTTCATTAAATCCTTCATGGGTTAACATCATAGTGAGTAAAAACCCAAGCTGTACTATCACTTAGAGCAAAATATGCAGAGGCTTTGATGAACAAAGTAGTAAATTAGATTGATGTTAGTAGCAAGCATTAATAAATGGAGCAATGATATAATAATCTGAACTACTTGACTCAGTTCTAATTATTTTTTTTTCCTTAGGTCCCTACACTTTTGTTCAGCAGCATCTCATGTTAGGTACAGACCCACGGACAATTCTGAAAGACCTGCTACCAGAAACAATCCCTCCACCTGAACTAGATGATATGACACTGTGGCAAATTGTTATAAACATTCTTTCAGAACCACCAAAAAGAAAAAAACGAAAAGATATTAATACTATTGATGATGCTGTGAAACTTTTACAAGAATGCAAAAAAATAATGGTCTTGACTGGAGCTGGGGTACGTACTGCTACACTTAAGAGTGAGAGAATACATAGACAGTTGGTTAAATACTTACCCAATGCTTTACAGTCGGTGAATCTTAAAATACCTGATGGAGCTAGAGGTACTAGAAGAAGACTCAAAAAGAAGAGTTATGGGGCAGGGAGATTTTCTTTAGGTTTCAGTAGACTAAGTCTTACTTTTCACATGTGCTGCTCTATGATGGTAATAAGTTTATTCACTGTTTTACTGAAGACCATTTCTAAGCTGTTATACATTTGCAGCTTTATACCTGTGTACCAGATCATGATACAAAAGTTGGTAATTTTTTGCTTCTGTTGTTCATACACAGAGGGTGTGACATGATTCAAAAAAAGATGAGTGATTCAAATCAGCTTGTTTTATTTGTTACCCAATCTTGCTCTTTCTATAATTGTTATCATATACCTGTTTCTCCTTTTTCCTTAGTGTTTTGGGGTAGTCTGAGACAATAAATTTCAGTCTATATTGACCACTACAATGCTCTGATAAACAATATTTCTCCAAAGGGTTTTATTTATCAAAAGAAAGTCTACTTTGGTACTGTGTTAGCATGTTAAAAAAAATATATCAACCCCTTTGTCCAAGCCTAAGTTGACAGATCAAATTCAATTTAATACAATGGTATTTTAGATTTTTGTACACTTCTTACAAAACTTCCAGTAGTAAAAGTAAGTGTCCTATTGCTGCCTGTGAGATTGTACTAACAGGGTTTTCTGTGCTGTTTTTCCTGTTTGGGATTTGAGAATTGTTTTATTGGTTTAAAAAAAAAAAAAAACAACAAAAGAAAAAGTAAGGGAGCCCAGACTGGGTTTGTTCTTAAAAGTATACAGTCAGCANGAGATTGTACTAACAGGGTTTTCTGTGCTGTTTTTCCTGTTTGGGATTTGAGAATTGTTTTATTGGTTTAAAAAAAAAAAAAAAAAACCAACAAAAGAAAAAGTAAGGGAGCCCAGACTGGGTTTGTTCTTAAAAGTCTTGAGCACAGTCAGCATACAGAAACATGATTTCCCAAATAGTTTGTATCACAGCAACCCTTTGTAGCTGAATATGTAGTTCTGCTTATTTCAGATTGCAAAAATATATTTCAGGTGTCTGTGTCTTGTGGAATACCCGACTTCAGATCAAGAGATGGCATCTATGCACGCCTTGCTGTAGACTTTCCAGACCTTCCAGATCCTCAAGCAATGTTCGATATAGAATACTTCAGAAAGGATCCCAGGCCGTTTTTTAAATTTGCAAAGGTATGGGTTTTCAACAGTTCTTTTCTTGGTCAGTGAAGACAGTGATGACAGTATTAAAATGCATAAATCAGATATAAAACTATTAACAAAACAATAGCTGTCTTTCTTTTTTTATAAACAAGATAGAAAAGTATGTTAATAGATTGAATTTACTTTAATGAGAGACCTCATTCAGTAGTATAACAACTCTGTCCTTGGGCAGGGCTTTGTATCGTACCAATTTTATATCCTCGTGTCATTGTCACGCACTGTCCTTATTAGAAATATTCAGCAACTCTTTTTTTTTTTTAATGTTATTTTTACCATTCCTGTTACAAGTTCATTGTATGTACAACCATACCGGATGGTATGTCTCTAATTTCAGGGAGGATAAATAAAAACTTGTAGCTACATGATTAATAGTCTTAGCTACTGGTACTTTCCCTGAAAAATGAAAGAATATGAGAAATTTTGGCCAGCACATGAGTTATGTGGAAAGCTACATTTGGATTTGATATCCTTGGCTTGCTTTCCAGTGTTGTACAATACATTCACATTTCATCACTATTTACAGTAAAGAGGACTAAAGCAGTTTCATGCACTAATAAGTGCCTGTTTCAGGTTTTCATATAGCTCTCAGAAGAATCTGTACATCTTAGGGAATTAAAGCCTTTTTGCAGGGACTGTGTTCACTTGAAAGGGAGAACACAGCAGTTTTTAGAAAGATGTTAGAGGTATTAAACAGTTTAAAGAGCAGGGAGTATATTGCAGAGACAAAGAATTGTAGAAACTATAGACACGTGTAGCAACAATAAAATATTGGCACCTAATCTGGTATTTCCTTGTGGGGGAGAAAAAAAAAAAAGAAGTCAAAACCAAAACATTTAGGAATTACTACAGGACCAGTAAGGACTTGTGAAAATCAATCACTACTAGTTTTGCTCACTTTCTTCCCTTTGCTTGCTATTTATACTACTGCTCTGTTACAAAGATCAGAAGAGAAAAAAAAAGTATTTTGCAGCTGCTCAGCTTTCTCCAAAAGCCTCCTGTCTAGGTACTAATGTGCTTTGATGCTTATTAATGTACTCAGTTCCTTGGTTGTTTTGTTTTGGGGTGTTTTTTGTTTTTTTAATATTAGAACAAACAAACCAACCAACAAAAAACCAACCCAACCACAAATCCCACCAAAAGAGCAAACAAAAAAACCCCAACTTACTTGATATCTGTAGATACACAGGTTTTACCAGAATAGTCCAGTGTGGCTGATAGGTTTTTACTAAAATGATTTCTCCTACTTCTTTTTTGTCCATTAGCTTAGTTAGAATATTGATGTCTGATTTGATGAAGTCTTAAATTATTTTAATATTAAGAATAGCCAAATAAATGTTCGGTGTTCAGTGGCAGAACCTTGCTTCTTCAAACTAAGATATAAAAGCTGTTACGACCACATAAATAACTGACTATAATTGTGTAGTAGCCCTAGTCATAATCTAGATAA
This sequence comes from Agapornis roseicollis, assembly GCA_002631895.1. Taxonomy (NCBI): domain Eukaryota; kingdom Metazoa; phylum Chordata; class Aves; order Psittaciformes; family Psittacidae; genus Agapornis; species Agapornis roseicollis. The sequence goes on along the minus strand of NDXB01010711.1, from coordinate 104,240 downwards.
TCTAGCACAATGAGCAATCATTGATCATTGCTGCAGCTTAACTCCAAAGACCCATATAGTTTTAGAATCATGAGTAACTTGAAATATTTTGGGAAAAAAACAAATATGTTAATAGTTGGGCTGTATGACAGCGGAAGGCAGAGCTGTCACAAAGATGAATTTAACAGTTCACTGTTGTCCTAGAACGTTTGATTCAATTTTAAGTATCTACTGGTAAAGGTAGTCAGTACCTTCCTTCTTGCTGCCTTTCTTTTGGCCAGTTACTCTTATGCTTTTTCCATAAAAAAGCCTAACTTGTGCAGGTGGGACTCCAGCCCAGTTGCTGTTCAGTGGTGACAGAGTGACTGGAAAAGAGAGGTTCCGAAATTCAAGTTCCTCCCCTAAATAAGCGCTCTCAGCAACAGAGTGGTGGTGGTGCTGCTGCTGTCTTCCTTATCACACAGCAACCAGAGGTACCACATGGGGTGGTCAGCTCCAAACAGCTTTCATCTGGGTGCCCAGATTGAATTTGTGTTTTCACAGGCTCCTTGTTCATGGTGAGGAAGTATCAAATCATTCTACAAAAGTGCCTACATTTTTTCCATATGCTCTTTAGATATACCTACCTACTGTACCTTGACCTAACAGAGAGGTTAAGCATCTATCAGGCCTGTATTGGTAAAGTTGGTCCAAGTGCCACTTGTCTTACCCTTTATATCCAATGTCATTCTGCTTTCTGGGCTTCCATCTTCTAGGAATGGCTCCTGATAATGCTGAGGAGTAAAAACTGCTTATCCTAAACCAAGAGACCAGAATCTAAATTCATAATGAAATTTTTGTCCAGCTGCAGTTAAACCATGTACATGTCAAACAACAAATATTGAGGTTACTTGACACCAAAGGAAAAATGGCTTTTCTAGTTCATAATTCTCAAATCCCCAAAAGATGTAAACCTTGCTTTTATGCTGTGTGAAGAACAAAATGTCAACTTGCATGGACCAGTTTATCCTGACACGATCAGAAGCTTAGCTGTTGAAAGAAAAGTTGGGTCTGAGAGATGGCAAAATGCAAAGGGAGTGACAACATTAAGTGCCAGCACAATCGTTGTTGATGATATTTAGGCCTGTATGAATTGCTGCAGTTGTATATCCATTTGCACTTTCTAATATACTTCTGAAATCCCTAGGAAATCTATCCAGGACAGTTCCAGCCATCTCTCTGTCACAAGTTCATAGCTTTGATGGATAAAGAAGGAAAACTACTTCGCAACTATACTCAGAACATAGACACACTGGAACAGGTTGCAGGAATCCAAAGGATAATACAGTGTCATGGTTAGTGGTTTTAGTTTCACTTATTTTATGTGTAGAAATGATTTTTACTGGTACATGTGACAATCACTATTGGAAGTTTGGGGTTTTTTTTGTTGGATTGGTATCTCTTGGCAACAGATGTACTGCTTTTTAAATGTTTGTTTTGTTGGTGTTTTTTAGGTAGCTTATGTATTTAAATCAGAAGTGATTTAAGTGGAAATACTCCTTTCAGAAATTATGCCTGATATATGGTGATCTTCATACATCAGTAAAGATCCATACCCTGTTCACACAAGCTTAGACCTTAAGTTTTATTAAAGTTTATTTGTTGCCTCTTTATATTCATGTATGAGAACATAGTGTGGAAATCAGTCTTTTCATAGGTCTCTCTCGCTGTGTACCAATAAAATGGAGTTTGGCTGTTATCTGACTCTTTAGGTTATATTTGATTGAAATCCTAAAATATCCTGACACTTCAGTGACTTTACCTCATGTATAAAATATTGTGGACTAAGTACCAGTTCAGTTGAATTAAGATCATCTTGTTACACCTTCCGTGTCATACACATTCTGTAATTACAATACCACATTGAGTGGAATCCCTTAATTAGTTGCTTGATATGCTTTCCATTTCCAAGGAGTTGCAAATGTCAAGCTAAGAGTTCAAGAATTAATTTTTAAGGAAAGCACGCAGAAAATTGGTTCTTAAGGTGCACTTTTGGTTCATTTAGAAGACTTCTGGCAAAGAAATTAATTAAAAGCAGCACTAGTATGTTTGCAAGACTTGTCTGTCCAATACCACCTTTTCCAGGGGAAAAAAACCTCTCTTGGTTTCTTTATCTACATAGCTTAACTTTGCCAGATTTGTCAGTATCTTCTTTTTAGACAGAGCAAATGCTGTGCTGTTGTGGTGACCAAAGAGCACACATTAGAATCCTACTTGTCAAATAACCCAAATCTAGTTTCCATTTGTGCTTACTATGTCACGCATTTTCTTTTGGTTGTCATTCTGTATGACATGTTTGTCATTAACTTCTCACATAGCTATGGTTTTGCACATCACTACCACACTCAAGCTTTCCACTTTTTCAGGTGCACACTATAGTAAGTAGGTTTCAGACCATCTTTAGTGTATGTTCTGTATAAGCTGATATTGAATTAGAAAGATTCTTGAAAACATGCTATGGATTTTGAGGCCTTTAGAAATTAGCAGATTGTTTTGAGTACATCAAGTGTTATCTGACATACAGTTATGCTGCTCTTTTTTAAAAATGCTAGCTGACTGATGTTAGTGGCTGAAGAGAAACTGAAACTTTATGTACAGGTTTATACTGCTATATTATTATTATTTATCCTTTTTGTCTAACTGTGGCACTGTCAAGTTAGTAATGAATGCGCCAAATTACAAGGGACCTTGTAATGAATTGGGGAGTTCATATGTGAACCTTTGAACCCATTTCACACTGCAGACTTACAGTAAAGTTACTAGTTAGATGCATTTTCTGAATTTAAAATGGCTATTGCATTCAATCAATGTGTCTGGAATTAGATCACATTCCTTGCTATTGCTTTAGCTGAATGATCAGAGGCAGTGTGCTAGCTATATACCTCATGTGTAGGGCAGCATAATTTCTTGATCAAGTCCTTCTAACAGTGCAAATTATCTTACAGAGCTGCAGGTAGGTATCCACAGATGCCTCAAACAGGGTTAGGTCTGCTAGCCTGACATATGTCCCTAACACAATGTAGAAAGGCCTAAATTATTTCTATGAACAAATTACAATGAGCAAGTAACTGTCATACGTCCTGTAGTCTTTGGAATCCTGCAAGTTCTGGGAGTTGCAATGATGAGCAAGTGTTCCAGAAGCTGTGCACTTTCCCCTCCAGCTGTGATAGGCAGACCTGAACTGCCAGTTGTTCCTGAATGATCTGCTCCAAGATTTTCTGTGCTTTTGCTCTGTCTTGACCAAATCTAGTATTCCCAAAACGTATTTTGAAGTTATACTTACCCCCCGAACCCCGTTATTTAGCAGTGTAAGTATTGGTTGGCTGCTGTATGTAGGTTATAAGCAGGAAACATCTTTGGTTTGGGTGGCCTAAAATAATACTCCATATACAGTTTCGGTACCAGAGGTTTTTAGCTGTTCCTGGCTTATGCAAAGCTTTCAACATCTTAATTGTTACCTTTCTAAAAGTTTCCTTATGAAGTCAGACTTTTGTACCTTCCTGAACATTATTCGGTCACAGGGCTTTCTTACTGACATTGTATCACCATGAAAAATTAGACAGCTACAGACTTCTACTGTATGGTTCTATGAGTGGTGCATTCCAGTGCAGGGTCAAAAATCCCAAATTCTTTTTTTTACCCTTTGTTTCATGGTTAGGAGAAAATCTGTCTTTTTTTTTTTTCTGTTTTATTTTTTATTATTCTGTGAACTTCTAGCGTTATTCCTTCCACAGCCTTACAGGCTTATCTCTCCTGGATATAGGCACATCAAAAGACCACTCCAGTTTGCCACAATGACTTCAGACTGTATTTTCATATGTGTTAGCCACTGATAAGGTTTCCCCTTAGAGAAACAAAAGCTCTACCAGATACTGAAGCATCACCTTCAGCTGCTTCAGAAACCGGCCAGTTATTGCTACCAAGTGGCTGGAGGCAGCAACACACTTAACACAGTCTTGCCAAATAAACACAGTAGCTAAGCAGGATACAAAGTTCAGAACAGTATTTCAATTTAAACAATGTAGCTTTAAGTTCCCACTTCTGCTGAAAGGAACAGTACTTGTGCTATTTAGTTGCTTATAATGAAGTATTTACTAACACATTTTCTTAAGCTATTTTGCCCTAGTTTCTTGAGTTCGTGCGGGTTCCTGTTCTGCTGCTGCTGTCTGCAGAGCTGCTGGCGCTAGTTGTATAAAGGGGAAAAGGGAAAGTTCTGTTCTCCTCTCCTTGTATATGCTTGCATAGGCTGAGAGAATCAGAGACACAGTGTAACTTGTGTTGGCATGCATGTGGTGTATCAGTACTCCTAAAGATTTCCACTGACTAACATCTAAAGAACTACTTTTAGTATTACAAGTATCTTCTCTGAATTTTACATTACCTTTTAATGACTGATTTTTTTAGCACTGCAATATAACAGCCTTTGTGTCAAAACAGCTTGGCCAGAAAGACCAAATCTGAATGACTGAAAAGCCTTATTTCCACCATATGGGTTCTTCCCCTCAGGTTCCTTTGCAACAGCTTCCTGCCTGATCTGTAAATACAAAGTTGATTGTGAAGTTGTTCGAGGAGACATTTTCAATCAGGTAAGAAATTTACTTTAACTCATGGCAGCTTTGTAATCAGTAATTCTCTCTCTCACAAAAAAAAAAAAAAAACCNAGCTTCCTGCCTGATCTGTAAATACAAAGTTGATTGTGAAGTTGTTCGAGGAGACATTTTCAATCAGGTAAGAAATTTACTTTAACTCATGGCAGCTTTGTAATCAGTAATTCTCTCTCTCACAAAAAAAAAAAAAACCAACCAAACCCAAGCCACCATGCTTGTATCACTGAAAAGATCTGCTTTTAAAAGGCTACATATCTTTGCATGTATTTCATAAAAGTGCTTATCTGTATTTCAGCTCCGCTCTTGAAAGTTCAGTTATACATGGCCCCAGGTCCTTAGTTTTCCCCAGAAAATACTACCTTTTGTTTGCTCTGGACCATCCCCTGATGGTCTGAAGTCCTTCACAAGGAAGTGAGTCTAGCTAACATCTTTCTGCCAGGATTTCCTTTCAACAATACTATAGACTGAGAATTGTTTGAAATCATCTGTTTAGAAGAATACCAGTTTCTTATTGCTGCACTTCATTCTTTTGCCACTTCCAAGATAATGTGCTTGTGCTCTATAGCATGATTTTTTTCTCTGGGTTGCTGCACACAATTACCCTTCTGGATGAGAAGCAGCAACAGTCATAAATTGCACATAGAACTTCTGAGTAAAAAAGTTGTCAGTCACTTCCAAAAATACCATTTTTACTTTGCTTTTAACTATATTAGGCAGCTCCAGGAAATAGTGAAAGGGTCTCAGATTTAGGAAGTAAAAGCCCTGCAAATGGAACACTTGCACCAGTTCTTGGATATTCTTAAGCCAACATAATCTTTACTAATCTTAGCTTTTATACATCGATAACATCAATCGTCAAAAAATCCATTTTTCTTTAGACATGAGCAGAGGCAATGGGGCTTTGGTGGAGTGCTGCTTCTGGAGGTAAAGAGGACCCCAGGTAATTGAGTGGCCAATTATCTAGCTTTAAATTCTTCATATCAATTTCAGCTCTTGGAATAGATCCTTCCCCCTTACTGACGACCTTCCTGAGGATTAGCAGAGACGCTGGTGAGCACTGTAGTGCTGAGAAGCATTTATGGGCCCATTACAGTGACTCAAATGATTTGGATAGGGACATCAGTTGTTCTATAGAGATCTACTAAGAAACAAGCCATTGGACTTCCTGTGAGAAATGATAGAAACAGAGTTAGTATAACCTAGTCTCTTTACATCAAAAGTTAGAAGTCCTCATTTCAGACGAGTCCTAAGAGCAAATTATTGTCCCTTGTTAAGCTTCCAGCTGAAAGTGCAAAGGCATCACTAACATCAACAGAAGAGCAGGGTAAAAAGCTTCATGAAAGTTTTAAGCTGTTTATATGTTACGCACTTTCTAATATACAAGGATATGAGGAAAATGTTCAAGATTCATTCTACCCATCTGCTGCTTTTGGTGGAATTCTTCTGGTTGGTTTCCTTTTAGCAAGGGGTTACTAGACTCTCTTTGGTACATGGTGAAGGTTTCCTCTAGACCAGTTCCTAGTTCTTGTGCTTTATTGCTACTTGTGTGTCCCCCAGTGTTTTATTCAAAGGAGGATTAGATTCTTTCTTCGAAGACTTACATTTCTGGGAAAGATCCTTTAGCACCAGAGGAAGGCCTTGTGATGTTTTATCATTTGGAAAGCATTGTCTTTTGTCCTAGTGCAGGCATCCATAAACCAGTTTCTCAATTTAAACTTTCTATGTTCTATATTATTTTTCTGCATATGTTCTCTGTACAAGAGGGAGTTGTTAAGCATATAAGTATCAGTTGTCGTATATTCTCATATTACAGTAGGTAACATATTTTTACACCTTTACGTAGCATGGATTGCAACTACATTTAGCTTCTTAGATTTATTCTAGGGCATTGTATTTTAATACTGCACCTGAGAAGACTTGAACTGTGTTAAAGAGAAATTGCTTGGTCTGTACATACATTGCTCACCTTCTTGCTTTTCTTCTCTCTGAAAAAGTCTTAAAATAGGAAAGAGTTGAAAGGGGAGTCCAAATATCAGAAAATCATAGAATCATAGAATAGTTAGGGTTGGAAAGGACCTTAAGATCATCAAGTTCCAACCTCCCTGCCATGGGCNTGAAAGGGGAGTCCAAATATCAGAAAATCATAGAATCATAGAATAGTTAGGGTTGGAAAGGACCGTAAGATCATCAAGTTCCACCCTCCCTGCCATGGGCAGGGACACCTCACACTAAACCGTGTCACCCAAGGCTCTGTCCAGCCTGGCCTTGAACACCACCAGGGATGGAGCACTCACAACTTCCTTGGGCAACCCATTCCAGTGCCTCACCACTCTAACAGGAAAGAATTTCTTCCTTATATCCAATCTAAACCCCCCCTGTTTAAGTTTGAACCCGTTACCCCTTGTACTAAAATCTCTCATTTCAGGAGGGAAGGGAGTCTGCTTCTCCACAAAATTTGACTCTTGTTTTTTTAGCGAACAAGGATTCTGCTCTGTTTTTAGAAGAACTGGAAACATTTAAAATGGAGACCAAACAAAAGTTCTTCCCTGTGTTCTTATCCTGTATGCTTTTTGCTAGCTGCTACAGTAGTTGCTTTGTGTCTGTAACACACATACCCTCTGATACCCTCTGTGGGGAGAGAGAAAGTAGAGAGGTAAAGCTATACAATATACTCTTCGATTAGGGAGGAGTTTATATCAGATCCTACAATGGAAACTGACAGTGAAATGTAAGCTGTTGCCCCAGTTAAACCAAGAAAAATACATTGCTATCAAACAGGAGGTAATTACTCACCGGTTCTGAGCATGACTTGTGGACTTTGGCTTAGTAGTCAGATAAGAACTGTGGTGAAGAGCTGCATGGTTTCTCCCTTTTAAGAGGACTCCCTTTTTATTCCTGCGGCTGCTGCAGACTAGAATAAGAAATGTACTTTTCTGTATATCCACAGAAAAATGAAAAGAGGAAATACCATTGAAACTTCCCTTTTTGGTCTTTTGCCAAAATAAGGGACTATGAATTGCTAAAATCTGAGGTTTTCAAGGGTGCAGCCTTGAACTGTAATAATAGAAGCTGGTTTAATGCAGGTTGTACCTAGATGTCCCAGATGTCCACCTGATGAACCACTTGCTATCATGAAGCCTGATATAGTGTTCTTCGGAGAGAACTTACCTGAGCAGTTCCATCGCGCCATGAAGTATGACAAAAATGAAGTTGATCTCCTTATTGTCATTGGGTCTTCACTGAAAGTAAGACCAGTAGCATTGATTCCAAGTAAGTGGCTATCTGGTAATACTTTGTTCCAGAAGTTTGGATCAGAAGTGAAATTCACAGTTGAGAGCTCTAAGTAATGCTTTTGACTTGACTCAGTAAAGAAACTAGATTAAGCATCTAGTTTTCCAGGATGAAAACTGATTGCCTACATAAGGCTAAAATGCAAAATAGAGAATAGAGAAAGAAACAAACTCTAAGTGCTTTTTCTACATTCTAGACAGCTATCAAGGTAATGAAATGATAATCTGGAAAACTACTCCGCTAAAACTTGAATTACTTCATTTTTAAATTTGGTTCATTTTTCTCCCTGCTTGCAATGTCCTTTCAGAGTTACTTGAAAGATTTAGAAAGAAATCAGCTCTAAAGATCAATGTAGTTTCAAAAAAAATCAGATAAGCACATCAGGTGTCTGAGTTTAAAGTCAGTACTTAACACTAAATGATGCACAGCAGGTATTATATAGCATGTCACCATTTGAATCCTTAGCTTTTAAAAATTACATGGAAAAACATCTCTGCTAATACATGTTACATTATATAGAAAAATTACCTTTGGGAAGGCTGAGAAAATACCATTATACAGGTGCTCTATTTGCCTACTGAATGAAAGACTTAGTAGTACTGAAGAAATTCTCTTCACTTGCAAGCCTTAGAAGGATGTGTGTTAGCATCTCCTATTGGGAATAGTACTTCATCCCTGGCATTTGTATCAACATCCTCTTCACTGTACAAGAGGCTGCTGGGAAATGCATAAGGAGTGGAAAGTTAGGATCTATTATACTACCCATTGTTCATCCCATGCCCCCGTACTGGATTTCATTAGTTAGTTATCTGAGGAATCGGTGCTAGTTTACCAAACTGGTGGGTGAAACCTAAATATCAGAAATGGATTGAGCATCTCTGGACCTTGTTGACCACTGGAAATACTTGCCTAATTAAGGGAATGTAATTTACCAGCACTATGTTCTTCATGTGTGCCTGAGTACATAAAATGAATGCACAAAATCAACATAATTCTTGTAAGAAATTATAGTATACTAATTTTAATAATCTTAATAATACTTCATCAAACATCAGCATAGTCAAGTTCCTGTGTGTGTGTTTCTCGATGACTGAGCAGATTAACACCTTTTACTGGAAAAAAAATGGGGAAAAAAAGTCAAGACAGGCTACAGTAGGCATAGAACCTCAAAATGTTGCTGTTAAATTTGGGATTCACTTGTCTTCTTCCTGATCTGTTTTGGTCTTGTTGCAAGTGAAGGGAGGTCTGAGGAATCTAGCTTTCTAAGCAGATCTCTGCTGAAAGTAAAACTGAAGTGACTACCTTGACATTCTCTTTTCTGTGTGTAGGTTCCATCCCTCATGAAGTGCCTCAGATCTTAATTAATAGGGAACCTTTGCCTCATCTACACTTTGATGTGGAGCTTCTTGGAGACTGTGATGTTATTATTAATGAATTATGTCAAAGGCTAGGTAGTGAATATACAAAACTTTGCTACAACTCAGTAAAACTTTCAGAAATAACAGAAAAGCCGCCACGAACGCACAAGGAGCTTGAAATGCCCTCATCTGAGCTACCACCTACCCCTTTAAACATTTCAGAAGATTCTAGTTCACCAGAAAGAATGACTCCACCAGATACTTCGGTGGTGTCTTCAGAACACCCAGCTGAATGTAAGGTAGAAAACTGTGAGCCTGCCTCAGAAACTAAAGGGGCCTGCATAGAGGAAAAGCTTCAGGACACACAGACATCACCAGGAAACCCTGAAAATCCTACTAGTGAACTAATGAACTCTGAAACTATGAAAGAAAATGGATCTAACAATGGAGAAAATAAAGAAAAAAATGAAATCTTAAAGAACTGCTGGGTGAACAGATCTGCAAAAGAACAGATCAGCAAAAGGCTTGATGGTAAGCGGTAACTCATTTCAGCGTTTTGCATCTTTCGGCTGAGATGTTTATTCTAGACTTACTTTAAAGCAATAAATAGTTAGCCTTGAGTGGATTTTGGTGGCTGTTTTTGTTCAGACAAGCGCCTACCTAACTCATCATTTTATCATTTGTTTCTTTTGGAGAAGCTGACAGGAAATTCTTTTGTAATTCCTAGTTTTATAATCAGTGATTACATAGTCCCTAAACAGGTCAAAGTTGAGGAGGCTGAAGGTAGGTATCAGAAAATAAATCAGTTTCTAAGATTTTCAAATGCATTTTCAGAAAAATTAGTTTGATTCTCATGTGTTCAGAAGCTGGTCACACTACATCGTAATTTGGTGCGGAAGTAGAACTGAAAGATGAAGCCATGATAGATCAACTCCAAATCTCACAGCTGGAGCCAGACACATTTTGCAGGAAACTAGAGTTTCCAAGAAAGCCTTCCAATACGCAGCCTCTTAACTGATACAGGGAGTTACCACACTACGGAATCTGTGTGGACGAACCAGGTATTAAACTGCAACTTTCCGAAGGAAAAGGTGTTTTTAAACTTTGTCAGATAATCCGTGCACTGGGTTCCAGTTCTGGTACAAGTGATGGAAATCCACCTGTGAATACATGTACCAGTGAAAAGAGCTGCTGAACACTGAAGTTTAAATGCTCTTTTGTGTCAGAGGGGAGGGGGCAGAAGGAATGCTGAGCCTTCCAGCAGAGCATTTGGTTTGTGCTTTATAATAAATACACATACATCAAAATAAATACCTGTAATCTGTCAGTTAAGTTTCACTGTCAAAGAATACACATATGTGGGTACCTTCCAACCAGGAGCCTGCAAGATCTTGTATGAATCATTTCTTCTAGCGTTTTACTGACTTTCAAAATTCTGTTTCAGGTACTCAGTATCTCTTTTTACCACCAAATCGCTATATTTTCCATGGTGCTGAGGTGTACTCGGATTCTGAAGATGATATCATATCTTCTAGCTCCTGCGGGAGTAGTAGTGAAAGTGGTTCCTGTCGTAGTCAGAGCTTAGATGTGGAGGATGAGAGCGAGATTGAAGAGTTTTACAATGGCATAGAGGATGAGGATGCTCCAGAAAGGGAAGAGGAACCTGGATTTGGGGAAGATGGAGTTGAACAAGATGAATCGGCAGCTGATGAATCAGCTTATGCAACTGCAGCTGCAGGGACTGACCATCTGAGCAACAAGTTGTGAAGTGGTCACAGACTGGTTACAGGAACTTTCCACCAGCATTAGGAGCTTTGGCATGTCAGAATGAATGTTTACGTCTGAATTTAGAACAACAGAAACATCAGGATGTAGTGTTTATAAATAACAAAAACAGATTTTTCATGCTTAGTTTTTTACCTTTTTCAATAAAGTTCTATTACTGCGCACTCAACACTAACTTTTTCTTTTTTCTTTTTCCTTTTTTTTTTTTTTATTTTATTTTTTTA
>NDXB01010711.1:80145-92853 GCA_002631895.1 Agapornis roseicollis | reverse complement strand
TTTTTTTTTTTTTTTTTTTTTTTTTTTTTTTTTTTTTTATTTTATTTTTTTAAGGTACTAGGAATACCTGAACAATTGTCACTGTACTCACTTTTAAGTTCCTCTGTCTGATCAGGCATCCATGTATATAATACATATTTTTGCTCAACGAATTTCAGCTTATATTATTTTTAAACTGTTTTGAAAAAGCCATTGGAATGTTAAACTAATATAAAGGGAACAGCTAATTTAGACCAAAGAATGGTATTTTCACACCTCTTGCTTTGTAACAGTTTGGTTTATTTAAAACCTCTTGCTCTTCTGCAAAACCTTTAGTTCTTGCCTAATCTTTCATTAAACACTGGCATTTTCTAAGACCTACTGTGGCAGCTAATTTTTTGCTTTAACAGTTACTTTGTATATGTTTGAGACATACTTAAGTGCAAGTAGGTAGTTAAATGGAAACAGGACAGCAAGCACTTGAGAAATCCTATGGGGTTTAGACTGATCAAGAAGTGTTGTGAAAATGCTTGGGGTATTGGAGTTTAATCCTTCCTGTGGGCAGGAAGCGATGCTGACATTGGCGCCACAGCAATTTTAACACTGGCATTTCAAACAAAATGGATCCCCCACAGCAGAGGTTTTTCATGCTGTACACAAATGTCAAATTTAGCACAGCTAGCATTAAAGCCAGCATTTGCTAAATTGCCAAGGCTCCAGTGTGGAAGCCAGGACGAGTCCAGAATAGTGTTTCCACCAGCATGTGAGAAGGCACAAAAAATAAGCTCTTCCTTCATCCTGATTGATGCAACTAAGCCAGGAGAAGCTATCTCAAATACCAAGAGCCTCTGCTTGCCCTGCTGAGTGGCTAAAGCACAGCTTAACAACCGAACCTGGAAGCACATGGCTCCGAGCTCATGCCTCAGGTTGAGAAAATAACTCTACCTGCTAGCTCCACCTCGCCAATTAAAAGCAAAGCAGCTACTCAAATTACTACATTGTGTATCTAAAGCGCTAGTAGGCTGCCTTAAAACTGGATGTGGCAAATGTTCAAGTGTGGATTGTTTCTGAGCCTTTAGAACTATGTTGTAAAATTGCACAGTGCAGTAGAAAGTGAAGCAGCGTTTTTCTATAACCACTTTTTCAATATTGGCCCAGATGAACTCTACGATATAGATTATTCCTATACCTTGCTTTAATATTTATTACATTTTGGAAGATGTATAGTAGCTGTTCTTTGAACGTAAGATACATCAGTTAATAAGTATTTAAGAACAGCTTCCTGTATTCATCAAAAAAAGTTGGCATGTTGCATCTCATTGTCCAAATTTAATACAGCTCTTATTTGGCTACACTAAAGAATGCAATATGCTTTGTTTCCACTTGCATGTCACAATGTATTAGTTTGTGCTATAGGACATATTTTAAATTGAAATACTTTGTTTTAAATTATTTTTACAGTGAGGATTGTTTTCTGCTCTTTTATAATTGTATATAGTGTCTTTTATGTAATCTACTGGCATATGTTTTGTAGAAGACTGTTTAAAATGACTGGCTATCTTCCTGCAACTTTTGAAATATAAAACCAGTGTTTTATACTCGTACGCTCTGTTCTAAAGTCTATTAAAATTGTCATTTGATTCCTGGTTTCTGTTAATTTCTGGTTAGATCGTAAACACGTACTAAAAGATGCCCTATAACCTCAAGCTACACCCTGGCTGATGTAGGGCATTACGCAGCAAATAGCTTTTTTCCATCTGCCCCCTTGGGGATAAATACCCAAACCCAGCCTGAAGGAGGCTGCTCAGCGCTGTCTTTGGTAAAATGACCTCCTAAAGCACAACACAACATCATCCTTCACAAAAACTACTGTTCTCCTTCCAAATCCCAAGTTAATTTGAGCTGTCTGTGCTGAGCAGGAGTGCTTCTTCCTGCTGGTGCTGCAGGACCATGCAGCTCTGCCACCCTTTCTCTACCTAGCCCAAAACTTCCTTCACTTCTTGTGCTTGCCACACCCACCCTGACCCTACACGGCCACATCCAGGAGAAGGTCCCCATAAAGGAACCTGAGCCCTGCAGGAGCTTGGGGCACTTGTGTTTTGCGACGCTGGCAGTAAGAGCCCATGTTTCCCATGGGGGGGGTGGCCCTGCCTGCCTGGGCTGCAGATGAAGCCCAGCTCCACCTGCAGAGCTCTTGGCAGCCACTCCGGTTTGTGCCATGGCTTCCTGTGATCACAGCAGACTGACCCTCACATACAACCAAGAGCCCCTCCCCATGGACCCGTTCAGTTGGCTTTCCACTATGTAACACCTCACCATTATGATGGCTCCGTTGTACTTCTGAACCACCACCCCACAAACACAAATTACATTCGGTTTAGGAAAAAAAACCCAAACCAATAAACACTGAAATTGATAAAACTCACACGCTTGAGCCAGGAAATATTAAAAACACTTAGGAATATTTTACACAAATAATGTTCCTCCATCAATTGCTTATTACTCTGGAATAAAACAGCTGCACCTTTTTGTGAACTTCGATGAAGAAGTCCTGCTTTCTGTTCTTTCCTGTATCTTTGACAGTATTACTTGAGCAGAAGTGTAACCCCAAACAACAATGTGTCAACTTAGTCCTCCACACACCATCCTTTCCCCTGTGGTGAAGGTGCTGTCATTAAATAACATTTAAAATAATCATATGGCAAACAATGGAAATGAGGAAGCATTTGCTCTTGCAGCTTTTAGTATTTAGTATCTCAGATGAAATTGGTCTGGATGCATGGAAGAGCATGTTCAGTTCCAGCTGCAATTCATACAATCTCAAAAAGATGACTTATCTTCCTCATCATTTACATTACCACTCTATGAAAACACCTTAACCCTCTTAGCATATATATATATATAAAGTATATGCACTGAAAAAAAGCAAAAGCACAAGGATTTGCTTAATAAGATGGTGCCATTCCCCAGGCCCCTTCCAGCCTATTTTGGTGTGTCTGTGTCCTGGGTTCAGCAGTAGCAGTCATTTTTCTCCTTAGTAGCTGGTGCAGTGCTGCAGTTTTGACTTTCAGCCTGGGAACAGCACTGATAACACCGGTGGTTTTAGTTGCTGCTCAGTAATGTTTACTCTGACCAAGGACTTTGTGAGTCTCATGCTCTGCCAGGGAGGAGGGGAAGCTGGGAAGAAGCAGAGACAGGACACCTGACCCAAACTGACCCAAGAGATATTCCACACCACAGCACGTCATGCCCACTATATAAACTGGGGGCAGTTACCCAGAAGGGCTGGGTATTGGTTGGTGGGTGGTGAGCAGTTTTATTCTCTTGTTATTTCCTTCATCATTATTTTTCGTGGTAGCAGTGATTTGTGTTATACCTTAGTTACTGAACTGTTCTTATCTCAACCCATGGGAGTTACATGCTTTTGATTCTCCTCCCCATACCTCCGGGAGGTGGGGGGGGGGGAGGGAGGGAGTGAGCGAGTGGCTATGTGGTTCTGAATTACTGACTGGACTTAAACCATGNGGGGGGTTCCTGCTTTTGTTTCTCCCCCCCAACCCCCCGGGGGGGGGGGGGGGGGGAGGGAGGGAGTGAGCGAGTGGCTATGTGGTTCTGAATTACTGACTGGACTTAAACCATGACAATTCACCACAATAATGACTTGCAGAAGTATTTCAAGTGATGTAAAAGAAGCCCGTATTTAAAATCTTGTACTAATTTTCCCATGGCCAGGTACCCCCGCGGCTCTGTCCTGAACCCGGTGTGTTTTAATTTGTGGGGTTTGACTGTGGAAAATGCTTTTCTTTAAAAAATGCATGATGGCAAAGCACCAAACACCATCCAACTGGGAGGGCTCCAAGAGCACAAAGTCTGAATGAAAGCAGCATTCAGGAGCCATCTGAAAATCATTTGAGAAGACAGATGTCATTTGGCCCCTCAGGTTCACTATCAGTGAAATACCAAACCAGAATGGCCAAACATAAAGGCAGTTGCAATTACTTTCATAATATACTTACCTACAGAGTGACTGGAAAAGACAATCCAGTTCAAAATGTAGGATTTCAGGCTAAAACAACTGGCCATGACTACTTAAGGAATGACTACGCTAGCTACAACCCATCAAGTTACGAAGCCCTAACAGTACGTGTAGCATAGTCCCTCTTGGCTCAGCAGTTCTCAGAAGACAGATAGGCTGCTAGGGTGCAGTAGGAAAAGCAATAATGGTGTCAACAACGGTGCATGATGGGAAAGGAGCTGCTATTTACCATCCCAGCCACTCACTCACTCCTCCCCACCTCCCACACCCCAAGGTGGGATGGGGAGGTGGATCCAAAGAAGGAAACACCTGCAGGTTGAGATGGCAAACAACAAAAAGAGAAACAAAAGCCCGTCTCCTCCCATCCAACTCCCCAGTTTCTACACATGATGTGCTGTGGTAGGGAACAGCTCTTTGGCAGTTTGGGTCAGGTATCCTGTCTCTGCTTCCTCCCAGGTTCTTGTGCCCCTCCTCACTGGCAGAGCATGAGACTGAAAAGTCCTTGATCAGGGTAAGTGCTACTTAGCAACAACTAAAACATCAGTGTGTTATCAGCACTGTGCTAAGGCTAAAGCCAAAACACAACCTTGTACCAGCCACTAGGAACAAAATTAACTCAGCCAAAACCAGAACAGGGACGAAGGACAATTCTGCTGAACATGGAGGAAAGCAGAGGCAGCGAAGTAAACAATCACACAGGAACTGTAGAACTCCCTGACGTAGGGAGAGCTCAAAGTGGCCTCAAAAAGGAAGAGGTCAAATCCAGGTGAGACAGGCCTCCTGAAGCTCCTTGAGGAGGATTCCAAGGAAAAGAGTATTTTCCTCTCCCTACACTCTCTTGTAAGCTACAGGTGGAGAAAGTTGGTGCCTGAAATTAAACCAGTACAGCAGTTTTCAAGTGACATTCAGAAACAGAGAGCTTCAGAGGGCTATTTATACTGGATCTTTAAAAACCAAACCAAGCAAACATTCATAAGGCACATCCCATGTGCATGTTCATCCTGCCCTGGAGATGGTGGAAGCACATACACAGGTCTTCACAGCACTAAATTTTTTAAGACACACAAACCTGGGACCGCTGGTTTTCCTCTCATAGAGGCAGGGACACAACACCCTCCCTGCCAGCCACCCCACGGCCCTGGGGTGCAGCTCAGCGCCGCTCAGAGTTGCCCCTGCGCCAGTGTCCCCTGTGAGTGAGTTACTGACAGAGCTAACACAGGCAAACTACAAATGGAGTCACAGCTTCTACATACTCCCTATGAGGAGCCACAAGGAAACACAATCCTGCCTTTGAAACCAACACAGAAACAGTACTGCCAAAGCACCGCTTCCGAGCGCAGCACCAGCAGAAGGATCCCCTTTCCCACAGCTCGCGGGTGGCTCGCTCGGAGCCCGGGATAACCAGATCACACTCCCAGCGCCCGAACCCCGACCCGGCGCAGAGCACCACCCGCACCCCGGCCCGTCTTACCGCTCGCCGCCTACCACGGCGGCCCCAGAAACCAGCGGGACGGGAGAGGCGAGTCCAGGCGACACCGGGCCGGGCCGGGCGGCGGCAGCTCCTCGCTTGGCTTCACACGGATCCACCATGCGGCTTACCCGGGGAAGTGAGAGTGCTGGTGAGCGGCCTCCTGCCGGCAAAGGGAAGCGCTTCAAGGCTGCGCTGCTCCGGTCAGGTGAGGCCGCGGTGACTGCCCGGCCCCAGCAGCGGTCGGATTTAGGATGGGATGCTGCAACACCGGCGAACGCGGCCGCTGCAGCAGCCGGGAGCCCAACACCGCTGCGCTCCCGCTTCGGCTGCTCGGAGCGCCGGCAGCACCGCGAAAAGCCGCCCTCGAAGACGCCGGCACCAACCCAGCCCCCTCATGCCCCGCAGCTGTTCTACATAGGCTGCCCCGAATCCCCGTGCTGGGCTCCACGCAGCAACTACTCTAGAAACAGTATATGGTAAAGATGATCACTCTCAGCCTCTACAATGGAGCATCACTGCCTACCCCAACTTCTAGCACTGCTCTAGGCTTTCGCTGCCGGCCACCGACAGGGAGGGGGCTACAGAAACCTCTAAGGCGCTGCTGAGCCGGGCTCGGCTGACCACTGCCCTAATGCAGCCCGCTGCAGTGCTGGACCCTGAGCACAGCCAGTGCATGGGCACCAGAGAACACCCCAAACTGCTGTGGGCTTGTTCCAGCAATGCTTTCATCTAAAAATACAATGGATCTCCTCGGTTATCCTTCCCCATTGCTATTGCAAATTTAACCTCAAGAGTGTGCTAGGATATTCATACCTTGACAGTGGAGAACCTCAAGTTTGTTGAGATGCTAGATGTAGCTCCCACCATACTCACGCACTGCTGCTAGCAGGTGCACCTACATCACCTCTGTGCAGAATTTAGGCACAAATAATTAGTTTCACCTTTCAATTTTTTCAAAGCCATGGCAAATACAGTTTCTGTAGGAAGCTGGGTGGGTTTTAGCTACAGTCCAACAGCTGTTTCTTCTAATGAAAAAGCTTGTGTATTTGTTCAAAAACGAACTAAATTTAACTGTCATATTCTTTTCAGTTCAAAGTCTTCCATAATACTCATCTTTTGTTTCCTCACTGCAATTCCTCATAGGCATGTGAGGGAAAGCAGCGAGTACCTGTAGACATGCACAGTCCTTAGAGGAACTGCCCAGATTCACATGCTTGGGGAATGACCTGTCAGTAAGCCCAACTTTGAGACTTAGTATGATAGAGATCCCCATTAGCACCACACACACTATGCTGAACATAATAGCTCTGTAGTTTGTATGTGGCACAAGATTCACAAACTTCATTTTCCTTTCTAATAATCTGAGACTGATGAAAGTGCCTTTAGCTGGAAAGGAAAAATTATGCTGACTGCTACCCACGGATGTTCTCTGATCACACTCCATGCACCAGCAAAATGTTATTCTGTTGTTTTGTAAAAGATCAGTGAAGTACGTTCAAAGCCAAGGGATGTGCTCAGAGTATTCAGTCTACTGACAGCAAGAGACCTATGGGTATTCCAGGTAGTGTATTCCAGGAAAACAGTCAAAGGGATTTCTCGAGGCTTGAAGGTCTGGTAATAAATCTGGCTATGGTAGGTGACCAAGGATGCTCTGAGCTTTCAAAGTCCAAGTTTTTAAGGTTACTGTTCCAAACCTGATCAACGTAAACCTGAACAGCATATTGAAAAACAAACTGACCCACTCATACTCCAGCCTGACCTACCAATTAAGGAATACCCACTTGGTAATCAACAGGAACTATCACTTTTGAAGGGAAACAAATGTTTTGTTGTTGCGTCCCATCCCATGTCCACACCCCCCCCCGCCAAGAACCAAGTTTGAACATTTGTACACAGAACACACAAGAACATAGGTCTGGTTGCACAATGGAGAAAGTCAACACAGCCATTCTTGTACCATTCAGTTCATACACATGTCTATCAAGCCAAACCCTGTATTATTATTATCAAAAGAAAGCTTTTAAGTATTTGCAAGTATTTATCTTAACTGCAGAACCTCCTGTGCTTTTACATAAAAAACTCTTTAAATTTCATTCACTATACTTCATCTATTCCTGACAAATCAAGTTTATTCCAACAGAGAGCAATATGATGAATTAAACTCCCTTTTAATATAGCAGTTTGATGTCCTACATTAATAACCCCTTATTAGCAGTAAGTCCCATAAAGAGCCAAAGAAGACAAGTCATTATGCTTAAGCAGGGCTTGTTGCTTTAATAATTCTACATGTTGGGCAACTGGATTTTTAGATTCTCCCAGGAGGGACACACTTCTGCTGTACATGTAGTTGCAACAGTCTGTGTACTTCTGTCATGCAAATTCAACCTTCAACCCTGTACTAATGTGATGGGTACAATAAACCTAGTACATGACCGCACCTCTATGACAAGTCTTTTAGTAACCACAACAGAGATGTAAGTTTTACATGCAACTGGCATTCTCCAGTGATAATCCCAGATCTTTATCAAAATGCTAACCTAATTATCAAATAAAAACACTTCAGAGAATTTGAATTTTTGCAAATTTTGCTCCCACTGCAGTCCAAACCACTGCTATCCCCCAGTTACCTGCATCAGCCTTTTTTTAGAAGTGGTATTAAAGGTTTCCTAATTGGAGATTTGACAAGGAGGAAGGCTCTAGGCTTTCTTCATTAACACCATGAATACTTCAGCTAAGAATACAGAATGGATTTGTTTTCCCCTGTATCTCACATGATGCACAGCATCAAACAGTGTATGCAAAATGACACTTGCCCACCTTTTTCCAGCCAGAGAAAACACTCCAGAGTACAACTTCTGTGGAGATCCTTCACAGGGGCATTAAGACTGTTAACAGAACTAACAGCAATGTTAAGTATTGCAGAAAGCATTAAACTGCTTTAAGGAAGTACTATAACAACTGGCAATTACTCTAGTACTACACAGAAGTCTTTTACCTTGTTATGTAGATAATATCTGTTTTGCCACAAGGCACCTGTCTTGCTGTACAGAATGTGCTAACACCTGTAAGATAATCAGGAGCATTTAGCAAATACACCATGCTCTGTAGGACTCAACTCCATTTCTTGCAGCTGTGGACAAAATCAAGGCCAAAATTACAGAAAGTCTCAGGTGAATGCTGTCCTGAGGAAAGTGACTCTAGCCCTGCTCTGCCAGTGGGTTCTGAACATGACATTTAACCAAACATTCAACACTCCCCCTGACCCTCCCAACACTTACTAATGTTCCAAGACAGTAAGAAATATGTCTTGCTGATACTGCAGAAACTTCTGCAGTAACATGAAGCAATTGTCACAGCAGTTTTAGTCAACAATAACTGCACTTCAAAGATGAAGGACATACAAGCTCTTCAGTACATCTTAAATTAGGCACGTGTCCAGTAACTATGACTTGGATTCTGTCTCAGACCCTCCCATCTACAGCATAAGAATACTACTCATCTTTCTGATTAATACTGGTGAAAAGTCCAATACAGCAATAATCTGAGAAAGTCCCACAGGGAAATTAAATACATATATACAGTGCCGGGTTTAGATCATACAGACTAAATTAGGATCTTCACAATTAAGCATAAAAAAACCCCTCAGTGAACATCATCAACTGTGTACACTGAATGAAGCAAGAGTCCCATAGAAAAAAACCCCAGCCCCTGACTGTGTAAAACATGAGAATAAAACCCAGAAGAGAGTTTGAGGTATCTGCCTTTGCAATTTTAGTGTTTCACAATTCTAAAACATTGTTTCAATATTACCTGGTAAAATGAGGAATAATACTTTTTTATTTTCACTCCTTTTCTTTCTTCCATGTATTGTAAGAAAGATTAAGCTGCTTTAATATTTGTTCTTTTCTTGTTTTTCACAAGAGGGAGAATTTCCCAACCAGACAACAAATGCTGGAAAAGATGTATGGGCTGCATACAAAGATATTACTAGAAGTGACATTGCACAAGGAAGCTGTAAAAACACAGTGTTAAGGAAAAGAGAATTATTTTCACTGTACCAGCTGCTTTGTATATTATCCACATCTCCTGCCAGCACAGAAAGTGCATGTTATACAATTCATTACAACGAATTAATTTCTTTGCTTTTCAATTGAGATCTTGGTATCCTAGCTGTACTCTTGATTTAATATATGCAAAGTTACTCTCCAATTGAAGAAATATGCATGATGCAAGCATCCATACACATCAACCAACAAAGGTTTTCATTTGAGTTTTTTATTATAGCTTGAATTTTTTCACTGCATTTAAAAATCTAAAAAAAATAAATATTTGTTTCACAGCTGCAAGTCACATATGCAATAACACCACAAAGTCTGGAATTCAACCAGAGGAGGAAAGTCAAATCCGAAAGTGTCCAGCTAAGCACAATCGTCTCAGGGCAATTATACTAAAAATAAAATCTTAAGAAAAGGGAAGGGGGGTGTTATAGAGTTATTTCAAATGCATTTTTCTGGAAAAAAGTGAAAATTCTATTAGAAACCATACACTACGCTTTCAGCATTTAAAAATAAATGTTTAACCTCTTGACAGCAACAACTGTCTGGTGCATCTTTTTCTTTTAAGCTGTACTCTTGACACATGGCTGCAGAGGTTTCAAATGATAAATTAACCTCTTAAAACTGTGTCCACTTAATTACAGAACCAGTCCTTAAAAATAAAACAGTGTATTAAGTCAGCTTGTTCATCCACATACTGAAAATGACACTGTATGCAGTTTTTTATCGGCACTAAGTGACTGCTTCATGGATTGTACATTGTGAAGATGAATGTCTCTTAAACAATCACTTTTGGTATTAAGGTTCTTAAAACAAATCAGAAAAATATATATCTTCAGAAATCAGAGTAGTCACTTTTTTTCTGTTAAAAGCCATAAAATAAGCTCATATTCAGTTACAAGCAATAGAAACCATACTGCTATTGGAACATAATTATTTTATCACAAAAATTTATTATTTACAAAATGAAAAGTTACCAAATGAATTTATCAGGGAAAAAGTTGAATGTTCTTACTAGATGATTTGAAAAACTTAAGCATGTCTCTCATGCATTCACACGCCAAATTGTTTGCATAAGGAGAAATGTTAATTCATGTTAGTGAAACTTGACTCCCATTCACAATATTCTTGTTTTTATTGTAAGATGGCAAAACCCACATGGTTCTGTACAAGAAGGTATGTATTAAGACAGTTCCTCATTTTTGTTAATGTGTTTTGGCTCCTGTGAATATCCGTACCACTGAACATTTTCTCAGGTAATGTTATATTATCAACTCAATCATTTAATCCACTGAATTTACCACCACAAGAAAGACACAAAAGAGTTAGTTTAATGATCCCATGTTACACAGAACTCTCATTTCTGAAGTTATACTAAACTGAAGCCTTCGTAGTGATCTATGGCCTGGATCAATTTAGACTTCAGGGTTTCTTTATCTGTGTATTTTGGAAGATCAAGAAGATTAAAGCAAGTGTGCGCTACCGGAAGATAATCTTCTCCACCTCCTGTTGGCTGGATGACTAGCTTAAGACACTTCATTCCAAGAATTGGAATACGATCACTGCCTGTCAGAAACACTGCCAAGACAAAACAAACAAAATCTTGAAGGCAGTTTAAGACTGTCTCTGTCATATCTGCTCTTCCAATCACTGCATTTTTTTAATTATTCCACTGAAGTTGTTCTGCTAAGTTCGATAAACCACAGAATAATGGTTTAACCCCATCTCCAGCTCACACATGGACTCTTAACTGTAACACAACAGGTGATATATAAAGGAAAACACTTAATTTTAACATAGGAAACCAGTCTAAAGAAAGAGAAAAAAACAAAACCAAAACCCAAAGCACAAAAAAACCAAAACAAACAAAAAGAAAGCACCCAAGAACCACCACAAAAAAAAGAGAGAAAATAGCAGGATGCTCTTCATACATCAGACTTTGTTATTTAAAATCCACTATCTAAACCTTTACTGAGCACTTGCAAGCATCCTGTAAATACACAGAATTAGTTTGTACAGTACAAAGTTTATCTGAATTCAAAACTAATCTATGATCTATTCTCAATAATGCTCATTCACAGGAAGCTTCAATAACTTTCTCTTCCCTGCACTTCTGCACTCGCATCAGTACCATGATGTATTAACAACCAGCTATAGCTCCAAAATTCAACTTATGTGTAATGAAAAAAAAAGTAATGCAGATGTGAACCTTAGCTCAAAACAGAGAAAAGAATTCCTAATCACAACATAGATGACACCAGCAGTTTAGGTTGCTGGGGTTTTAGGTGGTTTGGGGTTTTGGTGTTTTTTTGTTTTTGTTTTGTTTTGTTTGATTTTGAAGGGGTTTTTTCGAGGGGCTGTGGGGGTGGCATTTGATTTTGTTTTCATTCTTGCATTCAATGCTGCTCCGGTGTACTGTGATCTTGTAACTTCCCACCACCCAGAATTACTCAGGACAGCCCCAGCAAAATCAGAAACAAGCTCATTATCAATTTCTTCTACTTTTTTTTTTTTCCCCCTTCCAAATAAAACTGATCATATTACAGACAAATATGGATGTCTGCTCTCTCATCAGGCCTAAAATCACAGTGCTCCTGTTCAGTTAGCAACTTCTGCAAGGTAGTTTCAAATACTTACGCAAAAACTGTTTTTTCTTCTCCAAAGACAGCTCATGAAAAACCTCCCAGAATATTTTAATTGTAGGATGCTCTGCCCAGTATTCTCCTTTGTATTCTGTATTCTAAAACAAGCAGGTAATCAGGTTATTGTTTGCATGGAGAATTAGTGGGATAATCTGACATTAAAGTAGAATAAATGTGGTTTGTGTAAAGGGATACTGCAAGTGACATTGTTCTTCTTCAGCTGTTCACTCTGACTTCAACTATACGGAGAGATGCAGGCTCTCCAAAGCATATCCAATCCCAATAGAGACAAAGTCTCACAGTGAGTTTTGGCAATCAGGAATATTTACTTGTATAAACTATATGCACTTTTTTCCCTTCCCCCTTCTAATGTAAGACATTATTGAGAGCTGCCTTTTAGTTCTGTGGATCTTTCTTCTTCTAAGTCTGATTTTCTTCAAAAATTAGATGGAGAAACTTTAAGCAGGAAGGTAAAAATAATATTTTAGTGTCTTTATTCACTGACATGTAAAAAAAAAAAAAAAA
>NDXB01010711.1:67757-80033 GCA_002631895.1 Agapornis roseicollis | reverse complement strand
AGTGTTTTTATTCCCTGAAATGTAAAAAAAAAAAAAAAAAGAGGAAAATTTCCTTACTCATGAAGTCAATCCAATCGAAGCTGGAATTCATATTAATGAAAAATGAGAACACGTTTTATTCTTCTTTTCCAGATGCAAAAGCATGTGAAACAAATAGCTAACCATGGTTCTTACCTTCTCCAACTCTTTCCAATCATAATTTGTGTTCCCAATCACCATTGCCTGCAACTCGCTGGGCTGGAAGAGCTGAAGAACTTTACCTCCACACACTTTGTGGAAGCCTGCATGGAATGCATCGAACAAGGAAGCCACAGATTTATTGAAGATGTAATCCACGTATGCATCTACAAAATCCTGCCTGTACAGAGAAGAAAATATAAATTATGTTGAAGAAGAACATACGGTTGAACTGAAAATACTGAAGATGAACTGAGGGAGTGGTGAACCATGCTCCTTCTCTTCCAGCACTCAATAAGATACCCATTTTATGTGCACCATGTAAGTAGCAGAGAGGCAGGTAACTTGTATAATACTAACCCTGGAAGAAAAGGCTGCTCCAGAGGTAATTCATAGTAATACAGTACTTAGCATCATCATACCCTATGCTAGTGTTTTTAAAAATGAATCCAAGCATCATGGAATATTTGGATTTTCAGAAACAGAAATTCTTCACTGGTGCAAGACAGCAGATGACGGCAGTGCTGCATACATTACATGGACACCTTGGAACTTTTCCTGTAATTCAACTCCAATTTTACTGCCACTTGGTGACAGACCACCAGACCAACATCAGGGAACTTCAAAGCTGTTATGCTGAAGTACCACAAGATTATATATCCCCAGCTTTAAGGCAAGAATTTTAAAAATCCACCCACCACCCACTCTGTTCCCAACACAGAGAGCAACACTGAACTATGCTATAACCCATCAAACTCACCTATTTTGTTTGACTACAGGAACATCAGCACCATTAGGAACAAGCTCTTTAATTTCTGTTGTACCAAAATTTTCCACAGTGATCTATTTAAAACAAACAAGAACAGTACAAGTTGTATTTACTGCATACTGTACTTCTTCCCACCACTTAGCTAATAGCACAATGAACAGCAAGCACATGCTAAAATTCAGGCAAATCAGCAGCTGATGCTTTTGCTCAAACACTTCATCAGAGGCAGTTCTAACAGATGGTGATAGATAGTATTTCTGATGAGCCTGATCAGAAATATTTCAAGAACTTTGTAAAACTTACAGTAAAATTAAGACAAAATGCTTCTTCTATGTCATCCTCTGGATAGTCCAGTAACTGTTGCATTCCCCTGCAAAATAAATTACAAATTACTTGTATCAGTAGAAAGAAAGATTAACTTTGTGTTCTGAAACATTCTTTATGCTTTTATAATTCAAGTAAAAAAAAAATAATAAAGTCTTTCTACTGTTACTTTTTTACTAGCTCATTAACTTGCACTTTGTAGTCTTATTTCCTTTTAATTAGTGGCTAAAATGTAAAGGTATGGATTTCAAATATTTTTCCCTAAAATTACTGTAGGATAATAAAACAGAAAACACAAATATTAAACCCAAGCATTTGAAGCAGGTGTTTAACAACAGCATGCATCCTTCCTCAAATGACATGATGGCTGCAAATTATACCAAGCTGTTTATCCTGTTGGTGTGAAAATAACACGTTCTCTTTATGTTCTTAAAAGAAAATGCTGAATTAAAAATCAATTCTTTTTTTCTTTTTCACTTACCTGCCAACATCTGGCATCAATTCTTTTAAGTCATCCAGGGATGGTTTCTTATTCAGAAGCTTTTTGTACAAAGCCAAAGGGAAATGAAGGTCTATTATAGTAAAATTATATATTGCTAGCCCACAGACAACACCGATCAAATGAAACAAGTCACTGTCTTCAAAGGTCTAAGAACAGAAAACAGACAAGAGCGTTTATAAAATAAAGAGGTTATTTTAATCTTACAAAGTCCAGGAAAAAAAGAAAAAAAAAAAAGTGTAAAGTCCAGTATAATCTGAGTGAGTTTAATTTATTTTTTCTTGAACTCTGTATGTAGACATAAGTATTGAGGAAAACAGCCTACAGTTTTAACCAGCCAAGAGACACTGAAACCTAAGGAAACGTAAGTCTGGCTTTTCCAGTGACATATTACTGCATTATTCAGTCTTAAATATGCATCAATTTTAACAAAAAAAAATTCTGTGAGGGGGAGCTCATTATTGACTCCTTTGGAGTTAATAGCCAAGGCTTAAAACACAACTGTGGAAATGCTAACATTCAGGTATCTGTGATATAGCCACTCTAGTGAGTGTTTTTATTTGAAAGAGAACAAAAAAGTCAAAGATCAAAACTTCTGGGAAAATAAGACTAGATGACTACCTAAAAATGGACCCATAAATGTGACTGAACACTGACCTGTTCAACATCCACTTCAAGAGTTTATCTCTGCCAGCTTCATTTACTGATCCTGTTCTTGGAATTGGTTTACTCTAGCTGGCACTTCTTCCTACGAAACTTGCCTGGGCTGGGGACAACTGGTAAGGACTAAGTGAGGAATGGGGAAAACAGAAGGGAAAAGTTTTGATCTAACAATGTGTCCTGGGTTCAGCAGTAGCAGTCATTTTTCTCCTTCTTAGTAGAATCATAGAATGGTAGAATAGTTAGGGTTGGAAAGGACCTCAAGATCATCTAGTTCCAACCCCCCTGTCATAAGCAGGGACACCTCATGCTAAACCGTGCCACGTAAAGCTTCATCCAACCTGGCCTTGAACACTGCCAGGGATGGAGCAGTGCAGCGCTGTGGTTTTGACTTTCAGCTTGAGGACAGCGCTGATAACACCGATATTTTTAGTTGCTGCTCAGTAATGGTTACTCTGACCAAGGACTTTCTGAGTCTCATGCTCTGCCAGGGAGGAGGGGAAGCCGGGAGGAAGCAGAGACAGGACACCTGACCCAAACTAGCCAAAGAGGTATTCCATACTACAGCATGTCATGCCCACTATATAAACTGGAGGGAGTTACCCGGAAGGACAAGATCGCTGCTCTGGTCAGACTGCATACTGACTGGAGGGTAGTGAGCGGTTGTATTCTCTCCTCATGTTATTCCCCTTATCATTATTACTCTTGGTGGTAGCAGCAGTGATTTGTGTTATACGTTAGTTACTGTTCTTATCTCAACCTGTGGGAGTTACATTCTTTCGATTCTCTTCACCATCCCTCTGGGAGAAGGGGAAGAAAGAATGGGGGGAGTGAGTAAGGGGCTGTGTGGTTCTGAGTTGCTGGCTGGGCTTGAACCACAACAATGACAAAAATAAACATTTCTTTGAGATGACTTCAGCTTCTCCTCTTGAATAAAACTATCACAAACTACTATGTTCACTCATTACAAATGTAAATACTGTAAGTTAAAAGAAAATTAATGACCACAGATCTCATCCTACCTGATCAGAGAACCAGATCAGTCTGGACTCTTCATAATACCTGAACATTCCATATTTGGGATCAAGCAACTCCCTCATGATGAGCAAAAAAAATTCTTTTCGAACACCTCCAGCATCAACAGCTTCTTCCCCTACAAAAATAACCTGAAACACACAGTTCATTTAGCACTGAATTAAAAACACATTGTGAAACAAGAATTGTCCAAAAATAGTCTCAGTTACTTGCATGGCAGTGAAAGACACTTTAAGCAATATGTACTGATAATACCTTGAGTGGCTTCTTGTAGTCTACATTTTTCGTTTTCCTTAGGACTTCCACAGCATCTCCTACAATATTGTCTCTCCGTACCATTAATATCAGGCATGGGTTGACAGATTCAAATACTGGCAGAAAAAGAGAAGACAAATTCTGCCTGTGAGCCTGATCAACAGCCATCTGGGAGGAAAACAAAGTGGAAGTGTCAGTAGGTAACGTAAGATTCCTGTCGACATTAGATAGCCATTAGTCTGGTCTTAAGAAGTGCAGAAGACATGAATGGGAATAGCTATTGTGAAAGCTACTGAATATGCCCAAATTTTCTTCATATTCCTTTTATCTCAGGGCATGTTTCATGTCAGAAAACTTTTCTCCTTTACCCATTAGCCTCATCACTGCTAATATTCAGGAAGTCTTAGCAAATGTTCAGAGAAGTCTTAAGAATACAGTTTTGGGCATTCCAGTCAAAATACTTTGAGTAAGAAAAAGAAGAATAAAAACACTGCACTCCATCTAATGAAGAATAAGCTGTTTAACATAAATCTGACATTTAAAAATCCATTAAAAGTTAATTCACAGAATGGAAAGTGATTGCTCATCTATTTAATTTGTATTTTAATTTTTGTATTAGCTGCTCCAAAAAATAAACACCACTGCAAATGTTCTGAACACAACCTAGGGTTCTTGAAAGTTTGTGTGTTTTAACACTATGTAATCGCTTGTAGGAAAACCCAATGTGAACACTTCCCTGTATTCATCAAACATTTGTGTTAACAATGTATGCTTTTAAAGGCATAAGAAACTATGTTTATTATGAACTACAAAAGCAAGCTAGCACTTTTCCTAATGAGCTCATTACTTGAGCATGACTTATCTCTTCTATTTAATTTCAGACTCAGAACAATGTTTCATTACGTTAAAAATTATAAAGATGTGGGGGAAGGAATGCTGCTCTTACTGCTGTTACTTTTGCAATAGCCTCTCTTCATTCTTCCTTTCCTTTAAGAATATGATTTATTATACATTTATAGCAACTGAACAGATATGGATTATATGCATACAAAAAATTCCAAACATTGAACAAAAGAATAGCTCGCCACTGGTTTCAGCTCTACCAATAAAATCATGAAAACACACAGATACTCTCAGCTACTTTAGGGTTATCTAGTGCATCTACCTCTAGACAATAGATACAGGTCAAGATATAGAATTATTGGTATAAAGTATCTCTAGGAGTCTCTAGTTGAAACAGAAATGAACAAATTAGGAGTAACATATAATTACATTTTACAGGAAAAGAGCCAAAAAACTATCGTAAGCTGCAAGATCAGGGAACCTACTCCCCCTGTCCCAAATGGATGCTAGATTTTCAAGATAAGCTTCCTTTCAACTGCCTTGCAGACACTGATCAGACTTCAGAGTTCAGCAGCACCCTGAGGGTGGTTATGACAGATGAGTAAGAAATTAGGTGTGCGCTAGATATTCACGTGTGCTCTCTGACACCAACTAATCTTAAGAACAGCAATAGTTCCTAAGCCCCATTAAGAGAAGAAATTAACTGTAACTGCCTGCTGCCTCTAGCAAGACAGACAGACTTCCAGGTCCAGGTTCTATACATATATACAATTTAAAGTCTGCACATATAGGAGGTGGGGTTCCTTCTTTTTTGGTTGGGGGTGATGGCTGGGGCTTTTCTGTAGGTTGGTGGTTTGTTTGCTTTAGTATTTGTTTGGAGGTGGTGGGAGTTTTTTTCATTTTTTTACACATGTACACATGGGTTGTTAACACCTCAAAAAAAAAGCTCTTTCATTCATGAAAGAAAAAGAAATTCTTTAGGAAATCATGCAATTAATAAACAATCTTGAGATCTCGAACCCACAGAGCCACTAACTTCTATCATGTACATACCCCAAGATTAAAACTAGATCCATCATTCTTATGGAGAAGAGATTACAGAGAGTTCAAAGAAAAGAACCAAACAAAACCCACCAGCACCAGGAACATCCCAAAGCCCCCAACTAGCTAACTAAATAATATTCACAACATTAAAAACTGAGACTCTTACCTGCATCTGTATGACTGCATCTGTTTGTAGGAGAGTTGTCTTTGCCTGGGCATCAAATACAAATGGGTATGTGCAAATTGTAACAGGAATATCTGTTAACTACAATGAAAAGAACTGTGTCATATCTCTGCTTATTTAAAAAACACAATTATAGTTAAAGAAGCCACTAAAATAGTGCTCATTTAATACATAAATTTTACTACAAAGAGAAACAAAAATCTTTACTCATCATCAATGAAAGATGAAAGCATCTTAGGAAAATTAAGTAGATTTTCAAATATTTTTAGTACTTCAGCTAACAAAACAAAAAACAAACCCACACACAAACACCACACTCGTTTAATACATATTAATTTCAGAACTTTTATCACAGCTAGTGGGTATTATCAAAGTAGTCCTTGTTTTCAAATGCTGCTCTACATTTACAGTACAAAGAATTATGTATTTTTGCCCCACAAAAACATTTTCAGATTACATTTGTGCTAACCAAGAGCTTTACTCCCAACAGAACACACAAGACAATCCCTGACATCCATATTTCTGATTTCCTTACGTTTTGCAAAAGAAATCAGACTGCAACCAATCTTACCTCAGTTAATCCATGGTTGACATCCTATGACAGCATTTGCACAAAGGTAGCAATAATTAAGATGAAAAAGCAGCATTAGTGTCTGCATTAATTATTCATCTCTGATGTAGAAATAAAAATATTTATCTACAGGTTCCCCCCCAAGAGAAAGTTTACTGAGAAGTATCAACCATAAACATTCTAATTAATCTACCAAATACAACCATGCCTTTTTGACACCTCAGAAAAAGAGACCACTGAAGTATCGTGTTTCCTTGGATGCAAAAAAGTAAAGATTTTAAATGTTTACTTCCATACACAAATTACATTTGCATTTATCTATGTGTATTGAGTCTCAGACGACCATAGCAGGTCAACCGAAATGCAAAACATTTTGATGAGTAAAAATCTGAAATGACAAAAGAACCCCACCACTTTATCATCAAGTCTGAAGAATTATTTTTATCTATAATATATGATATGAGAAAACAAACTGACTCTTGAAATTTGAGACAGGCCAATATATATAGCTGGGACTGTGTGGAGACTTCCACACCAAGCAGAGAAACTAAGTTATCCACCTGGTGCTGTACTCTCCTTATCCTCCACTGAAAGCTAAGTTTGTTTCTACCTAGCAGGCAGAGAACAAACAGAATAAAAGCAATGACAAACTAATGTTTTTTTAAATTTGACTATATAAGACTAGTAAGCCAAATATCTACGCATCCATGGCTCTGAGAAAGAGGTGGCCTGAATACTTTCTGTCTGCATCCTTAATTCCTACAAGAAACATCAGATTTGATTATCCCACTCATCACAGATTTATGCAATTTTGCCCTCCTACTGTATATACCATTATTTATTTCTAATTCAAATTGTTTTTTCTCAGTTCCTTTATGCTATATCTCAAGAATACCTCTTCAAATTAACAGTTCCATTATTTCATACCTTTGTTACTTCCCTCCCCCCCCTTTTCTCTTGTTGAAAAAGTAATTGCATAGTTATATAGATATATTATTGAGGTTTTTTTTCTTTCAAGTTTCTCTCTGAGAATACTCTGAATACTTCTCAGGTTGTCTTTTCTACTGTATTTTACCCTCCACATATTAATTAAGGAACTGAGCAAACAGTTTTGTCTCAAGTAATGACAGTAAAAATGAGGCCAGCAAATGAAATGTTGATTTATTATTACTGTTTCAATAGGCAAGTAGGGTTTCTTATAATTTTAAAAGCAAGAACACAGGAAACTAGCTGATATGAAGGCAGAATAAGGCCATCAAAACCATTTAGGAAGGAGATCTGACTAAGGCCATGGAATTTTTTTTTTTCAGTCCAATCATAAATCAGAGTAACATTTCCTGCTAAACCTGAAACTACACAAATGAATGACAAAATAATGAAGATTAAAAGGAAATTTAGTACCTAGTATTTTCACAGTAATGCTACATTCAATCTTCAGATTTAAATAATAAATGGTGCTTAAGACTTCCATTATAAGGCAATTTTCCAGTTCTCATTTTCCCATATTCAGTATTTTCTTCCCCAATTATAACATGCAATTTGGGTTTGTTTACATTCACTTAAAGCACAGTTACAAAGACAATTATTTTTAAATTAAACCACTTCTGTATCCTTCATCGGCATATGCTTCTCCATTCCAAATATAAGGCCTGTTTCTAATTCCAAGGCCCTGCAAAGCTTATTCCTAGCTTCTACATTTAGTTTAGTGTACCACCCCTCTTAGCTAACAACACCAGTTTATATCACACACTGGTTATGTCTTCAGACAACTCTGACTGAAACAAATGTCTGTCATGACTGCCAATACTGACTCATTATTTGTTTACACTCCCCAGTGTTCCTGCTGCTGTTACTTTACAATTTTAATTCTTTGGGAGATGGCATCTCTTGCTTTGTACCCAGAGAATACAGCAAAAGTAGGTCTCCCATGCTCAGCACCTTCCAGGTACTGCTGCAAAAAATTTGAACTTATGTGGCTAGAGAAAGCATATTAACTTTTTCGATACTCTTCCACAGCCTAAGTCAAAGAACTGTGTGGCAAATTCCTACACAACTCACTAATTCTCTGTACAGTCATTAATTTAATCCCACTTACCACTCTTCTGTTTACAGATCCAGGAATTAATTATCTCTGTTCTTGTTATACTCACAGTAGAAAACTATGTTAATATCATGGCTTAACCCCAGCAGCAACTAAGCACCACAGAGCCAGTCACTCACTCACTCCCTCAGCTAGGATGTCAGTCTAGTTATTCATCCCCTGTAACTCCCTATTATGCTTGTGGACTTAGTTTTCCAAGATAGTTACAGCTTTTTCAGTAACAGAATCTATCTTATACAGCAATTCAGATTACCTGGGTGCTTTGCTATCATGAATTATAGCTTTCCTAACTTTTTTGACATGGCAAGTCTCAAGAATCAGCATTCTAAATGACTTTTTAATTGAACATGCTGATTAGTGTCAGTACCAAGAATAACACCCTACACCTATTTAGCAATTCTTTCTTTGCTAGTACCTGACATGAGTCTGTCCAGCATCAGTGAACTGTGAAGAAAAAACCCCAGACTTCTCTAAAGGGCAAAAAACCGAAATGAAATACAGGGGAAAAACTCACAAAAAGCCCCAAATAAAACCTAACACAACTTACCATTCCAAATACCTGCTGCTGGACCCAGTTGACATAGTCATTTCTGATATCTATCAAATCTTGTATCTCATGAATGTAAAATCTGTCATATTGTATAACTTGTCCTCTTTCATTTACCTAAAAAGCGCAGTTTGTTATTAGTGCTTTGTGTAACCGTTTTGAAAAGAACATTTTCCATGTTTTTCAAGCATCTGATACACCAACCACAGACACAGCTACTAAAAATCTTACAGAAAAACCAATAGTGCTTACCAAAATGCAGAAAACAGTGTTGAAGACATGGATACATTGATTATTCAAAATACCAAAGAAAAGATGCAAAGACAAGTATATTAACAGAGCACACAATACCATACAACACAGTGCTGTGAGGCACTGGAACAGGCTGTCTAAAGAAGTGGTGAATGCTCTATTTCTGACAGTGTTCAAAGCCAAACTGGATGAGGCCTTGAGCAACATGGTCTAATAGAAGGTGTCACTGCCCATAGCAGTGGGGTTGGAACTAGATGATCTTAAGGTCCTTTCCAACCCTGACTATTTTAGGATTCAGTAACTCTATGACACTTTGAAGCATCATATGATCTCACAGGAACAGCGATGAATATACATATTCACATATATAATGGATAAAAATACTTGTTCCTGTATTTGCACAAGTTTAAGAATTATGATTCAAGAACTCTATTCTTAATTACAGTATGAATACTATATTACTGTGACCAGAGGAACAGTTTCCATTTAAAAACATTAAGCTTAGAAAGAGAAGTGGAAAAAATAGCTTTATAGAAAAGTTTGTCTCTACAGTGTAATTTTAATCCAGAAGCATCCACACTCTACTAACACACGCTTCTTTTCCCAAGTCCTGTTAATCACTGTTAACTGTCAAAACAGCAAGATCACCAGTTCTTCTTTTATAACCAGATAACCTAAGCCTACTTTTCTCAAGCATTGTCACACCCATTCCCCACCACCACCCAAACCACCAGATACTAAATATATGAAACACCAGATATATCACCCAGTTTTTATCTCCTTAGTCCATACCAGTTAATTATTAAGATTGGAACAATATAAACAGTTTTGCAGCAGGGTAGTACAAAGCTAACTACTTCTATGTTCTTTTAGCATTATAAATACGAAATTACAAAATAAACTACAGAGGGAAAAATATAAAGGGTACAAGGGGAAACTTCATCAGCCATTAGACAATCGCTTTGATGCGCACAGTCTGGTTACTCCAAATGATTCTTATTTTTGGTCAAAGTGCACAAATTTGTTCATTTCCATGAATGGAGTTACAACACTAACAAACTGAATAAACAAATCAGAAAATTAATGTTTGTCTTGGTAATACTGTGCACATCTTTTTTGTGCAAAATATAGTTTGCTCTCATCTTCCATTTCTGATCTTGCTATTATTTCAACTTTAAGAAGCAATTCTTTCCAGCATATCCTCACAGATGTAATTGACTGGGTTGGTCTGTGTTCCCAAAACAACAGGTAATTCCATCACCATGTCACATTGGAATCCAGAATTCCAATGGCTCATAGGTCCAGATGGAAGAACTATAAATATCTCTGTAGATGCAAGTCTAAGTACTTAAAACTCATTAGTAAATTAACTTTTTTAAACAATTACACAGCCAACAGATGCTGACAAAACCAAACAGGTAAATAATTGGTTAAAACTGATATAAACATACTCTGTGCAGTATTTCCAGAACTCTGAAAGCTGTGTGTAGAAAATTGGTAAGTATTCTTCTTTCAGAAGCTGGAATGCCCATCTTGCACAACTTCAAAAGGTGGACCACAACATCCTTGTAGAGTTCCACTATCTTGAGAAACAAGGGAGGTTCAAGTACAGACCACCAATTTTCTGTAAACAAATGGTGAATATACAAACTCAGTACTTGCCATTACAATGCTATGTTATGCTATCCTTTTAACTGAAAACCATGTTTTGCTAGAAAGCACCCTTGTACATTATCTTAACACAGTAACAAGTAACACAGCAAGACTGGTGCAGACTTTAAGCAGCAAACTACTCCATATAAAAAATGAAACCTCTATTCAAACACTCTACTGTTACAAACCAACTCTTTAAGTCCGTTCATCTTAAGTACATGACAGCATCATGAAGTAACATTTGACATAAAAGCCAATGGCTCAAAACGTGAAACTTTGACTTAAGCGTATAGTCCTGAGAGCAATGGAAAGCCATGGAAAAGAATCTACAGTTCAAAAGCACTTTTACTGGTGTCTTGAAGTATGTTTGGAATAAATACCTGAGTCTGTTTGTTTGGGTTTTCTTTCCACTATCAGAGCCTAAAAATATGCCCTTTTTCAGGGCTTTAACTGGTGTCCCTGCCCATTGCAGGGGAGTTAGAACTAGATGATCTTATGGTCCTTTCTAACCCTAACTATTCTATGATTCTATGATTATCTGTTTGGTTTTCTTTACGGCAAGACAAGCTCTTTATCCTCACAAAAAAAAAAAAAAAAAAAAAAAAAAAAAAAAAAAAAAGGGTAAAAAAAAATAAGCTTGGATATCTCCTTTGGAGGACTTGAGGATAGAAAGGCTCTGCAGACGGATCTGTACAGGCTGGATTGATGGGCTGTAGCCAGTAGCATGAGGTTCAACAAGGCAAACTGCTGTGTTCTGCCCNAAAAAAAAAAACAACTGAAAAACACAAGAAATGGGTTACAAGGCAAAAAAAAAAATAACAGAGGAAGAAGGAAGTACCCTCTCGAACAGGTATCAATTAAAAAGAATTTTTAATTAATATTTTCTTAATATTCTTAATCCTCAATTCTTTAAAGCAGAATTTCAGGTGACAGAAGTTACAGTAATACGTTAGGATATAAAGTTAAAACAACTTAGGATCAGTGAGAAAATATGGAACATCAAAACAAGCACTGTAGTCAAAACAAAGATAGATGTAACATCTGCTCTGTAACACTTCTGTAAATTGCTTAGAGCTTGTTAGCTGTTTGACCGCATAATTTTCACTTTAAAGTGCAAGTCACATATTAAATTCACTGAACTACACAGCTTAATTCCTCCCAGATGGGATCAGTCCAAAAATTACACCACCAGATGAATTCATATGGATGGCCAGTTAACTAACCCAGAAGGAAAACAATAGGTGTTAACTTACATACCAGGCAATGTTAACCCTTACCTTTCTCATTGTGGAATTCTACACAGCTGTAAATACACAGCAGGTGTTGCTTAGACCACATTTCCCCTGACAGAATTTCTGTAAG
>NDXB01010711.1:44329-66806 GCA_002631895.1 Agapornis roseicollis | reverse complement strand
AAAAAAAAAAATAACAGAGGAAGAAGGAAGTACCCTCTCGAACAGGTATCAATTAAAAAGAATTTTTAATTAATATTTTCTTAATATTCTTAATCCTCAATTCTTTAAAGCAGAATTTCAGGTGACAGAAGTTACAGTAATACGTTAGGATATAAAGTTAAAACAACTTAGGATCAGTGAGAAAATATGGAACATCAAAACAAGCACTGTAGTCAAAACAAAGATAGATGTAACATCTGCTCTGTAACACTTCTGTAAATTGCTTAGAGCTTGTTAGCTGTTTGACCGCATAATTTTCACTTTAAAGTGCAAGTCACATATTAAATTCACTGAACTACACAGCTTAATTCCTCCCAGATGGGATCAGTCCAAAAATTACACCACCAGATGAATTCATATGGATGGCCAGTTAACTAACCCAGAAGGAAAATAATAGGTGTTAACTTACATACCAGGCAATGTTAACCCTTACCTTTCTCATTGTGGAATTCTACACAGCTGTAAATACACAGCAGGTGTTGCTTAGACCACATTTCCCCTGACAGAATTTCTGTAAGGTTTTTTTTTTTTTTTTCCTGGAGATCCTTAGTTTTAACAGTAAAGAATTAATTTTCTTACCAAGAACTTTCAGAGGAGCTTTTTCTAGGTTCAGAATAGCTGTCCCAAAAGGAATAGCTAATGTTGTGAAATTGTTTGCATCACTCATCAGTGGACATTCTGGTAGAGTGAGATACAGCCTCAAAGCTTCAACATCTGGTAAGGAGCTGGTCAATTTGGGAATAAGATTCTTTTCCAAACTAGCTGCCACCTACAGCACATAATAAAGTTCTGTTTATTTTAATACAATTATGAATTTAACAGATGCCCACTTAGATATATAATATAATCAAGAAAACAATCATCAAGAGTTTAAATCAGACTACTATACATTTAGAAAGCAAACAGTATATTAAATACTATAATATGTTGATGTGCTACCTGTCAACACAATACAGTTTTATATACTTGCAGTTGATATATTATTGAGCAAAGAAAGTTATTAAAAGGGTCAGAGCAAGCATAATGGCAGTATTTTTTGATAAATGTAACACAGAAAGCTAATCTCAAACCTAAGGAAAACATGCAACACAAACCTGTTGTGATATATGAGGGTGGTCAGGCTGTATAAGTTTGTGAAATAGTAGTCTAGCAGCATTCATATCAACCCCTGAGAATTTAGTGCTGGTTTTGTAATGATCATCATTGCTGCAAGGGGGAAAAAAAAAATCCAGAGAAAAAGACTGAATCCTGTATTCTCAGCAACTCAAGTTTCCCTCACCTTGAATTTTTAGCCCTACTATGCAATTAAACCATGAGACCATAGTATCAGACTTCCATTTTTTACATAACCTTTGAAGCAACTGAAAAAACTTTCTTCTAACTGCAAGACAATCATGTAGAAACGTTAGAATCTAAACCAGACTGTACAATATATTCTCCCTCAATTATACACAACCTATGTCAGAGAACTAATGAGTTTTGCTGGCTTACATGGTAACAGCCAGGCAGCACACACTTCCAAACTGGCATGAGACATGCTGCATTTTAGGCCAGCTGACAAACCATATGGAACTAGAAGTTTAAACTTTGGGTATTAGAGTAACAGATAAGAAAATACTGGGAAGGTGTTACAATTGAAAACAACAGACACTAGGAAGGTAGCTACCATTAATTCTGTCACAGGTATACTTTGTTTAAAAGCTTCACCACTTACCTCAAAGCCAAAAAGCTCCCATTCAGACACCCAGCTGAGGAGAATGTTCCATCAATTTCACTGAAATTGTTCACATGAAATAACTTATATTTGCTTTCTTTTTACAAATTAACATTTGCAATAAAAACTGTATTTAATCCCTAAAGAATTGCACTGTACAAAGAGCAGGACTCTGACTTCAATATGACTAAACAACACTACATAGAACCTCCACTCAATGCTTAAGACAGCTCAAATCAAAGCAAACCTTGCAATTTTTTTCTCTGCATTTTCCTTTATTAAAGTAGAAGCAATAATCTTTGAGTTGTTTTCCCATTCCTTTACATGTACTGTTATTTTTCAATGTGCAGCTCGATACCTAATTTAACCTTGTATATTCATCTAAGCTGTGACAGGGATGACACAGACTAAAGGAGCTAAACAACTTGACAAGCATGACAATGAAAGCACAGCAAAAGCTCTGTATGCAATAAAAAAAAAAATTAGTCATTAAAACCAGGTTTTCTATGTATGTAAAGAAACCCCAGTAATGTCCAATTCATAAGTAAAATGAAAAAGACAACTTCTTTCTTCAAATTTACTTACTTAGCTATCTCTACTGGAAGTCTTCCAGATGGGAAAGTCAGCAATCTTTGAATAAACGTTTCATTCACAGTCCAGATCTGCTTCAAAAGGTCAGGATACCTAAAATCATCTGATGGCACCATGTTCTAAATTTGAAAGAAAGCATAAAGAATCAGGCACACAAAACTGATTTCCAGAAAAATAAATCCTGTGGTTAAGCTCTTTATCTCTTCATTGGCCAACCATTTGCCTATACAGACTATTACTGTGAAATAAGCCCAAGGATAAATTTACTGTATTCTTGCAGTTCCGCACTCACTACAAAAACAGAGCATACGCTAAAACCACCTAGATTAGTATGTTAATTCACATTATAGCTTACTTAATGCTAAACTCCCTAAACATACAATATTTCTATTTAATGAACTTTTCTACTTAATGAACCCTAAAGTTTTAGACAAAGCAGCAAGCATCTCCTCTCCCTAGTCGCTATGAGCCATTTAGCTCACTTCTAAGGTGTGAGCATGGAAAAAAGAAGCCATTTCATTTTTTGGACAGCTGCTCTCCCACCCCACTTCCATCAGACTCCTCTGAGAATGAATCATTTTTCTCTGAATATTCACTGCATCATCAGATGAGCTGCATTTTGATGTGCAGCTCATACCAAATGAATTCCAGCAAGATTTCTAATAGTGAAGACGAGCAGAGCCTAGATCATCCTTTTAAGTAGGAGCACTGGTTCAAAAAGAGATGGCAAACAGCACCAAAAATAAGATCAAATTAGTAAAAGGAAACATATTTCTCCTGAGGGTGGAGTCTTAACACAGGTGACTCTGTATAACAGTAACATTTGAGCTGTTGCCAAAAATGAGTACTTCTGATCCCATTCTACAGGATCAGGATGAGAAATGCTCTTGCTGTTTCCACAGTGTCCAACCAAAGTGTCATTTAAACCCACACTTAGGGAACGGAGCTGCTCAAAAACTAACTTGATGAAACAGATTTTGGCTGAGACCCCTTAAATGGCAAGAGCACACAAGTCCCAGGAGTACAGTGTTTGCACAACTTGGAAATAATTCAATATAAATTACCAAAGAGTACTAAAAAAGAAATATTTTTGCAGCAAAGTTGATCTATTGCTAATACTTTCTGAGATAAGTCACAATGACTGCATTCACAGTCTCCAGTTCACCTCCATCCGCCAGTCACAATCTACTTCAATAATCATGAAAATTGCACAGAAGAGTTTTGATAGAGAAGTTTTGAGCCTATATTATCAATAATTTTTCCAGCCAACCTGTTAAACAAGCTTCTCTCAAGTACAACAATAGTTACAACTCAATCATAATTTAAAAACAAACACACACAAACAAAAAAAACCCAAACAAAAAGAAAAAAAAAACCATAAACCAAAACAAAACACACAAACTAAAAGATCTGTTGATTCTGTACAACCAGAACAGACTGTGGGTGCGAAGAGTTGCTGCAAGTCTGACCCGTACTCAGTTTTTCTTGTCAACAAACATGTTACCCACTAAAATTTGCTTTCCTACATGCCCAAATTTAGTTTCCACCTCTTATACTCTCTTCTTGATGCTTCATTAATCCCTATGGTCTAGTATCTGCTGCACTAGACTGGAAACAGCCCTATGTATCTTGATCCATTTTTTCCTCCCAACTCATCCTCTAACAGTATGCTGCTTTGACCATACTTTCACATTGCCATTTTTACAGTAAAGTCTTTCCAGTTTTTTTTCCATACTAGAATTTGAAAGATCAATTCTTGTCCATTTAAAACTTAAACACTAGCATAAAATTATCACATAAGAAACTATGCCACCACCTACAGGGTTTTTTTTTGCAAAAAATTCTATTTCTTCCCTCATCATTGTGGTATGCTAACATAGTTGCAGAGAAGAAGACAACAAACCTGCAGTCAGGAGTTACTGAGGAGGACAAGGCAGAGGCAAATCAACTATTTTATCACCTTTTCCTTAACGAAAGGAAGTGCATGCATCCATCACTCAAGAAAAAACCTTATGCCAAAAAGCCGCAAGGACTTGCTAACAGCTAAGCGTATGCGTGTTCTCCAGTTGCTAAATTGACTTAAGTGTCTTGCACTTCCACGCTATTCTAATGAGCTTTATAGCGTTGTCATGCATCGTCAATATGAAAATCTTAAAATGCATCCAAAAAATCCTAAAATTTAACTCTGACAGACTTTGAAATCGAAGTATATTTAACTTGTTACCTGTGGATAAAAGTAGTGTGCAAAACTTTGGTCCCCACCAGAGAAAATTCTCTTTACACAATAATACTCCTCACTGTCTGCAATAAGAATAAACACAAGCAACTGTGAAAATATGGATTTGAGAAATGATTAAGATACTGCAATCAGCACTCAATTAGAAAAAGGTTCCTTTGTCACATAACCTTGCTGAAGCAGATACTTGCAATACAATAGTTAAGACTATCTGTAACTTAGATAAATGCTAACAGCTCTAATCTTTCTCTCCAGTGCTAATAAAGGACCTAATCCAACAACACAAGCAAGCATGTACTACCTACAGCAGAAATGGACTTTAGCGAATAGAGCACAGTGAAAATGAACTGGTTTAGGAGAAAGTGATTATAGCTCATTCTTAGTTTAAATCTCAAAACTTTTAAGACATTATAAAGAAAGGGGAATCCAAGAAGTAAATACGCCAGATGTTGCTTACCTGTAGTTATCGGGCATTGAGTACTATAAGGAAGCCAGTTTCCTTTTACTGTGAAGGGACTTTTCCTATTACTGGTTGTTCCTGTACCTAATTGCCCATTACCTCCAAGTCCAAAAGAATAAATTCTTCCAGATGAAGGAACAAATGCAGTGGTGTGCTGCCTAGGGCAAACAAAATTCAGTAATAGAAAACTAAGCATTATAACATGCTTTGTGCAGGCCACCCTAAGAACTGTTTTAAACAGTATGTTAGAAGTCCTGTAGTTTCAAACATTCTACTTGCCTATTGGCAATACTTTGCATTTATACTCCAACAGGCAATATTCCGTTTTCAAGAATTTCAATGACTGGGGATGCCAGGTTCTGACTTGAGCCCCTGCTTAGCCAGTCTGGCCTCTAGAGCATCTCTTTAGACATTCAGAAATTTGAATGTTTCTACCAGGCTGGCTGCATCTCTTTTCCCCTCCACTGATCTCAAGTGTAGATGCCCTCTCTCTCATTACAAGGGAATGGGTCTACTCAATGTCAACCAAACTGCAAGGTTTACATTTACATATTCTTTAAAATAAATAAAGTGTGCCCATCTTGTAAAAAGTTACGCTGCCTCCCTCATTTTATCATATGTGCTGGGAGTATTTTGAGTTTCTTTGGTGCTATTTATAATACATGCAATAAAAACCCATTAGGAACTGAAGTGCCACACAGTGTTACAGATATCATGTTTCCACATTTATCCTCAGTGATGCTCATGTACCCCCTTCAAACACAGGAGTAAGTAGAAAATGATAAAGTGACAGCAATAAACACTGATTAGTCACACTTTCAGTTTAGAAAATCAGCGCCTCTCAACACAGGATAACTTCCTTTACTTTTTCTATTGACTGTTTTTTAAATCCCAGTAAGGTCTCTAAATATCTTTTGTTAGAGACCCTCTTGTACTCCCTAACAAAACAAAAACACAAACCCAAAAACAAACGAAAAGACCCAACCCAAAAAACCCCACAAAAACAAACAAAAAAGAAACCACAAAACCCCCACCCAAACCACAGAATAGGCCTTACCTGCCACAAGTTATCTGTGTGACAACACTTCCCATAAGTTCAAAAACTTTCCTGGGGTTTATCTCATGGCTGGTGGAGTTATGGCCCAACTGACCATAGCCTCCAGCTCCAAATGTAAACACTCCACCTTCCTAAACAAATAATTTATTTTCATTAAAAAGACAGTATCTTTCAGAACAAGAAGCTTAACAGAAAAAAAGGGTCTAATAAGTCCCCCCTCTTTAATGATTTTAGAATTGTGGAGAAAGCAGTGAAAAAATACATGCACAAGAGGGCTCTGAAACACAGAAGAGTCATAAGTTAACTGCAGTTATTAAAACATGGCACAGCTATTGAGTATTACCTTATTCATGTTAAATTGTGTTCTTATAATTTCCACATTATTATACAATAGTCCTGCCATTAGCTTGTGTCATTAATAGACACTAATCCTTGTTTTTCATCTTTTCCAGTTTTCCTAATGAACTACAACAGTATATAAACTCATACTATTAAAGAAGTATACTTTGGCTTTTAAATTCTGAATATAAATTTCAATGCAATTACTAAATAAGAAGCTGCCCTCAGGCAGACAATGCAGGGTATGACTCAAATAACCAGTTTCATTATTTGAAAGCATAAGAAACCAGAACCTTTAAATATTGCTGTAAGACAATTTTTAAACTGTTTTTGATCAATTTAATCAAGAAATTAACCAAAAACTTTAATGAATGTTAAATCAGAAATACTATCACAGATTATACACCTTCAAACAACTTTGAAATCTCCGATTTTCAAATAGTTTTGAAATTGTAAATCTGTTTTGTCTAATTCTACTCTGCATCAGACTGGACCTCTGCTGGAAACCATCACTGAAATGGCAGCAGCCACTGAGAAAAACCAGCAGCCTCACTCACTGAATCAGGATAACAAGTAGTGAGTGTTTTCCAAAAGTTCATAAAGACTTGAAGAACATTCACACATATACAGTACTCTCTACAAAAGAGATAAATCGAAACCCCTCGTTCTGCAAGGCCTACCATGCAAGGGAAAAGGGAGCTATACAAATCTACAGTAAATTCAGTATTTAATCAAGTCCATCAGCTATAAAACAAATTTAAAGTTAACTTCTATACATTAAAAAGGGAAAAACATTCAGAATGCAGGTCATAGATACTGCTTTCTTTACATTCTCCATTTTCCTAATCCCACACAATAAATCAGTATCAATTTCAGGATTACAGAGTTGTCACATCTTTTTCAGTCAAAGCTAAAGACTACTTTAGGGCAAAAAGCAATCGTTTGTCAACTGCGTTTTCCTTTCACCACAGAGGCTTAAGTGCGTATAAATAACAAACGTATGACTGCACTTACGTAAATCATAGTCTCAAAGAACAACTTTTAAGTTGCTGCAGTGTAAAAATTCAAACCAAGACATTAAAAACCACATTTTCCAATTTTCTTCAGAAATAATATTAAACTCTTTCAAAATGCTAATGCCTCCTACAGCAGTATTCTGAAATCAACAGTTTCAGACACAAAATGGGTATTTAGTTGCCTGCCCAAATCTTGATCAGCCAGAATTGTTTTCTACTGCTATCAGTAATAAACTCTGTTTATATACTGATAAATCTTACTGAGTGATGAACAGCAGGAAACTTCAAGATGTTAATACACACTGATTTATACCTAAATATTGAAGTCTAATCTAACTATCAAAACACAGAAAGAAAAGTACAGGAGTCTAACATTTAAAGTAGAACACAGATACACTGTTTTACCCACCACAAAATAAAGATACTTATCATCACTTGATGAAGTACACTATTCACCACTAAAATGAGTGCAAGAAAGAGCACTAGAATTATACATTCTGTGTTGCTTCAAAAAGCTTCCAAATAGGTTTAGGAGTTTAAAAATAAGACTCCAAATAATGCACTTAGCC
Source organism: Agapornis roseicollis (assembly GCA_002631895.1). Lineage (NCBI taxonomy): Eukaryota > Metazoa > Chordata > Aves > Psittaciformes > Psittacidae > Agapornis > Agapornis roseicollis. Next base: position 58,785 of record NDXB01010711.1, on the reverse strand, counting down.
AATGGTTATGTATAAAGCAATCTGACACACCTCTATATGAACATGCCACACAGACAGAGAATACATGCTTTTTTCCCAAATCAACTTCGAAATAAATGATCAACTTCTCATAGAGCCTCACACTAAGACTTACTAGTGGATTACGTACACCTTCAATTTCTTCAACTGGTTTGCCAATAGTATGTGCTGCTGCACAACAGCAGAAAGGAGAGAGGAGTAGAATATGTGAAAGAAACAAACTCTACAGACACTGTGATCAGTGAAGGAGGAGAGGGAGGAGGTGCTCGAAGCACCAGAGCAGAGATTCCCCTGAAGCCTGTGGTGGAAACCATGGTGAGGCAGGCTGATTCCTGCAGCCCCTGGAGAGACCATGGTGGAGCAATTATCCACCTGCAGCCCGTGGAAGACCTCACACTATGGCAGGTGGATGCATCCAAAGGAGACTGACCCTGTGGAGAGCTCACACTGAAGCAGGCTCCTGTCAGGACCTATGGCCCCATGGAGAGAGAAGCCCATGCTGGGGCAGGTTTTCTGGCAAGACCCATGAACCCACAGAGAACCCATGTTGGGGCAGCCTGTTTCTGATGGACTGCACCTTGTAGAAGGGATGCATGCTGGAGCAGTTTGTGAAGAACTGCAGCCTGTAGGAAGGACTCACACTAGAGAAGTTCATGAAGGACTGTCTCCTGTGGGTGTGACCCCATGCTGGAGCAAGGGAGGAGAGCAAGGTAGAAGAGCAGCAGAGACAAAGTGTGATAAACTGACTGCAGCATCCATTTGCCATCACCTTGCACCATTTGGGCAGGATGTAGAGAGTCTGGGAGTAAATTGGAGCCCAGGAAGAAGAGAGTGGTGAGGAAAGTTTGGGTCTTTTTTAAGATTTGGCTTTCTTCCTTATTACCCTACTTACTTTTGATTGGCAATTAATTAATTTCCCCAATTCAAGTCCATTTTGCCAGTGGCAGTAATCGATGAAAGACTTCTTTATCCTTATATCCTGATTGGTAAGCATATAACATTTTCTCTCCCCGTTCATCTGAGAAAGGGGAATGATCGAATAGCTTTGATGGGCACCCAGCAAAGCTCAACCTAGCACAACAGCAAACAACCACCCACACCAGTCCCCTCTAATTTAATTTAAATTCAAAATTAACTTGGTCTGATCAGTGATGCAGGAGGCATTAGAGTCTGAAAACAGATAATCTCTTTAGGATACAGTAATGTAAATTTCAGTATCTGCAAAATCTTCATAATGCAACATACACTGTCATATCAGAAATGCTCTACTTTGTATACTCAATGTCACGAAACCTGACAAAAATTTAAAACTACTTAAAGATTGATTGCATTTGGTGAAGTTTTTTCAAGCTTTTAACCATTCTTGCACTGTTTCTTCAACTTCACCCAACAAAATGTGAAGAAATTTCATGCGGAATTTTATTATTTCCTATTCAGGTAGTATCTTCTCCTTAAAACATTAAAATATCAAAGCATAAATACATTTTTAAATATTGTACCTTTGTAAGGGCAGCAGTATGATCTTCTCCACAACATATATGAACAACCTTCTGAGTTCTCAGTGACTTTAGCAGCGTAGGGACATACCTGTCTGAAACGTTTAACACAGCAGTAGGTCACTTACTTGGAAAATAAAAATCACAAAAGAAATAGTGCTGCTCATTTATTTGAATTCTGTTCCAGACAAATAAGCACTTTAAACCTGCTAGTATAATGCAATGATTGTGACTAAGTTTATGTATCTTTGAGAAGTGTTACTACAGAAAAACGGAGGCTACTCTGCTGAAATACTTCGTAGCAAACAATCTCATTTCCTTAGCACAAGATCATATGTCAATATATAAATCACAAAATACTGAACAGTATGTCAGAACTCACACAGGCCATGAGGAACAAAAAAGAAAAAGACTTTCTGAGTCACGTGCTTTACATTTTTAAAGTGTTCCTCTAAGTTGATATCAGCTGGTCTTAGTTCAATATTACTAAATGTGTAATAGAATGGAACACAGAATAATTAGGAGGCACAACTAAGTTCCCTCCATCACCAGTACCAAGGAACTTTGTCATCCAGTTGCACAAAGGCAGCTTTTTCAGATGTTAATGCTAAGGTCTTAAAATTTTTCAGGTATGCCACGATGCCTGGAAGAAGCCCTGTCAAGCAAGAAAAAAGGAATTTTACTGATAAGTGAGATTATATAAAAAACTGGGGTCATACATATTCCAAGGAATATGTAGAAGCAACTGAAGTCTCACATGAAGATTTTATTTCTGAAAAGTACATGTAATTTTCTTATTAGTATGGCCAGATTTATAGCATTAATTCAGATATGCAGTTTAACCACAGAACATTTTTCTTATTTCAAATAGTGCTGACAACAGTGAATCCATGAGGAACATCTGAATTCACAAAACCGGCTATAGATTATTCTATACTAAACTGTGTGTTACAGGAATCTGATAACACATACTCACCTCTTGGCCCCCTGAGCACAGATAGTGTGCATGTAGTGTAACAAAACTAACAGCTGTTTTCTTTTTTCTAACCTCAACACCTGATAAAAATCATTAATGAGCATCAGTACCCTGGTAGAGGAAATTTTGGAAATCAGCTGAAAATTGAGAACGACTATAAAAATGGCCTGAGAAGGGCAGATATTCATATGGCAGTAAAACACTGAAGATGCCTTAAACCTGTCTACTAAAGACACTTTTTTTTTTAATAGATTACTGGTTTTGTCAAGCAATTTCATCTACCTAAAATTCAGTTCAAGCTAACTACTGCATAGTATCTTACTTCAATCTCATTCAGAAAGCTTAAGTTACAGAAAAATCTAGAACAGGGAAAGAAAACAAGTTAAGCAGGCTAGAATTTCAACATAATGTTGTGAGAATTTTCATTACAAAACAGCAGAGGAAAAGAATTATGCCTTCCTTATGCAATCTTATATGACAGCAGCACCCCCTGACTACATTCAACTAAGGTTTGTTCTGTCTGGTCTTGTTCTAGAAATAGTGCTTTCCTTAGATTCACAAACCAAGATCTTTAGCACCAAATTTTATTAAAGTTTACTTACCATTATCATCATTAAGACCCAGCTGCCCAAATTTGTTGCGTCCCCATCCAAAAATGGCTCCAGAAAGAGTTAGTACAAAACTATGAGCTCCTCCTGCTGCAATCTGTGCAAAAGGGATTCCCAGCAGAGATTTAATCACTTGTGGCGAGTTTTGTTTTTTATATTCGTAACCTAAGCCCAGCTGGCCATATTTATTTTGTCCCCAGGAAAACACTTCACTTCCTGTTTAAAGGAAAAAAAAGAAAAAGCACCAATACAATCAACACAGTTTAATTATATAAAGCTTATTTTAAGAAATGCTAGAAGTTAGACAGTTAATCTCTAAATACCATTTAGTTTGAAAATGCATAAAAATGACTGATTTCTGAAGCAAAGCATTCTTGTGTAATTTGCAGACATTCAACCCAAATATTTAATCAAAGTATTTAAATCACATTTGTAACCCTCCAAACTCTTAACATCCCTGTTTCAAACAGTGTTAGATAAATTGATTTTGATTATTAGAAAACAAGATACTGTTCCATTGGGAGTTCCACTACTAAATGTATTTATAGGCACAGATCTTTTTGAAGCTTCATACAGGACATGCAAAAATCTCCGATTTCCAATCACAAGCCTCATTTAAGCTTTTATACAGTAACACACTTCATTTTCACGTAACAATGGAATTACATATATTTTAAAATGGTAACTACTGTATTAATGATATTAATTGGTGAAGCACAAGCTTTCTCATTTGATGCCTTACAAAGAAAATAAAAAAATTGAAGAATCAAGAATTAGAGAGCTATCTGCCTCCATAATGAAATATTCTATGGAACAACCAACATTTTGCTAAGATATTTCCTAAAGATCAACACTAGTTACAAAGATACTTGGTTTTGCTGATGTGATGTGCTACCTTCAAACAGTAATGTTTCAACAACCAAAACAAAATCAAACCAAAACCAACAAGGCCAAAAAAAAAGCCCTAAACCCATCACTTGCATATAAAACAATTTTCCTAACACCAAAGAAATCCTATGCCAATCATTTACAACCACATGAACTAATCAACCTGATCAATATCCAATATAGACGTACAAAAATACTACAAAGTCTCCTCTCAAAATACGCAATTCCAGTTAAGTTTATCCCATTTTCCTCCCTATGCAAGCACATTTTCAAGACCATAACCTCACTACATTGCAAGTAATTTTGTGGGTTGTCTGCAAATCAGAAGAAAACCCAAAACAAAACAAAGACAAAACTACCATAACAAAGCATGTGAAGAACAGAAACACAGAGCTCCAAACCACAGAACTGGCAATAGGATAGTGATGTTGCATATGAAGCTTGTGAGTAAAATTCACTGAGTGAATTTTAAATTGCAAACTCCTATTAAATTCTTGCACCCTTGACCAACAGAACACTTAACAGTATAATGCTGATACTCTCAACATCTGCTGCCAATCTTAAACCAGACAACGGGTTATTTGTAAATCTGTCTGACTGTCCTGAAAACAAGCAATCTCACTACGTTATTATGGTAAAGACATACATAACGGCAAAGAAAACTTAATATGATCCCATGAAAAGGCATGTACAGAATTAAAGCAGGTGTAGTCAGTGTAAACTGTTATACAAAACAGGAAACAAAACAAACAAAAAACCCAACCAATCAAAAAAACCCCAAAACATTCAGCATACAATTAACACCTCTCTCCCCACATCTTTAGTTTATATTCTAACTATGCGTTTTTAAGCAACACTGTCAAACTAAAATCTTTCTGGATTTTGTGTTTTGAGGTTTTAAGTTTCTATTAACACTGTCCAGCTGCCAGTTCTTCCAAATGGAAGTTTTGGCAACAACCTTCCTTTGTTACAATGAAATAAACAAGCAGCAAATTTAAATTCATATTCATTCTGGAGAACTGTATTAACAAGATATGCAGTACTCTTACACAAGTTAAGCCAACTAAGTATGCTCTTACAGACCCAGCAAAATTTTGGAGACAAACATTTAAACCTTTCAAAAGGTGGGTTATATTATAACATTACATTCTAACTGTAGAATCATCAACAAACCAGGGGCTTTGGAATAGGAAAGTCAGACAAGGAAGTCATTGCCTGCAAGCCTCAGTAACTTGAAGTTACAGTTTAAAACAGACTAAAAGACAAAGAGGCATGCTAGCAGGATGAAAAAGAAACAGGACCAAAATAAGGAGTGGAACAAGAAATAGCTGAAAGACAGTTACACAAAAGCAAGATGATAAAGAGCAAAAAACAAAAGTAAGAAAAAAAAGCAGACCACAGCTTTTGTTTGTACCTTTATTTTTTAAATTCCCTCATTAAATCACCCTTCCGTACCAACCTGAAATCCCACCCGTGTTAAGTGGTAGCATGTTTTTTAAGAAAAAATTCCTTTATAAAACTAACAAGTATTGAAAACTTTAGGATTACCTGGTAAGAAATGACACAAAGCTTCAGAAGAATCTGGCTTACCTTTTGAGAGTGCTAGTGAATGATAATAGCCACAAGCTACTTGAACAATCTGGATCTCTGATAAGCTTTTAATATTTCTGTTGGGGTAAGAAAACAAGAGAAAGAATTAAGCTGCTAGTTCACAGTACAAACATGAAGTCACACAAAAGGGTAAAATACAGAAAGTGAATCCTTTACAGTGAAGTATATATAAAACTAATTTAAATATCCTAACTTTAATTAGAAGCTATTTAATAAAGTCTTAAGTCAAAATCACTTCTTTTCTAACACTTTCAAGGGCAGGTTCTGTCTTATCTTCAAATTAATATCACCAGTAAAAGATCAAGAAATCAAAATCAAGAATTAGGGAGCCACACGTTAGGAAGGAGATGCTACGCAGCTGAATGGAGGAAATAAATACCAGATGCAAGAAGAAAATTATTCCTACTTTCTAGTTTCCAGAAGAAAAAGGTTTTACCATTTTCTGTATAACAATATTAGAGTTACAGTCTTTATCTCACACACTCTTATTTTTCATCTCTACCAACATCAAGATCATAAAAATCAGAGAATACCAGGTTGGAAGGGACCTGAAGGATCATCTGGTCCAACCTTTCTTGACAAAGCATGACCTAGGCTAGATGTTCCAGCATGCTGTCCAGCCAAGTTTTAGAAAAGAAAGTGTCCAGTGTGGGGGAATCCACCACATCCCCAGGGAGATTATTCCAACGCTGACTGTTCTTATCGTGAAAAATTTCTCTCATGTCCAGTCACAGTCTTCCCAGAAGTAACTTGTAGCCATTACTCCCCTCACCTTTTCCATGACTCCTGTAAAAAGGGAGTTGTGTCTTCTTTATGGCCACCTTTTAGATACTGAAATATGGTGATAAGATCTCTTCTGAGCCTTATTTTCTCAAGGCTGAACAAACCCAGTTCTCTCAGCCTTTCCACATAGGACAAGCTCTCCAGTCTTTTGATCATCTTTGCAGCCCTTCCTAGAACAGCCTGTCCAGGCAGGGACCAAAGCTGAACACACAACTTGAATCTAAAGTTCAGTTTACAGAACTGTTAAGTATTGCACGATATTATAAAGAAGTTGCAAACACATACAAATGTACATCAAATCTAGTATGCTTTCAACTTCTGATGAGAAAACCAGGAGTTTCTAAAAGGCCTCTGGGCTTTTTAGTTTGAAATTAAAAAAAAAAAAAAAAAATCACAGTAGTTATTTGCATCTTTCATATTTATCCATATGTCATAGATAAATATGATAAAGTTATGCATTACTAACATGTCAAGGAATTGTTACTTTCTTGTTTCTTTTTCCTATGTAAAAAACAAAATTAGAAAAGAAAACCTCCAGCTTGCAAACATGCAAACTTCCTGCTACAGACAGTTCCACTGACTTCAGCGTACCTGCTCATCACAGTAAAAATGTGGACGTCAGCTAGCTAGAACACTTGCAGCATTCTGAAAACAAGCAAGTCCATCTGGCTAGCATTCATTTTCATAACTAGAAGGCATATTCTTTGAGTACAGCTAAAATTTGCTGTGAGAACTGCAAAGATCAGACAGCAAACATACCGTCTTCAAATGCACTCCCACAACTGGTTTAACATTCTTTTTCTTTAATTTCTCTTAAAGACCAGTTATCAATTCCTACTTGCATTATTAAAATACCCATCCTACTTTTCCAGCATAACTCTCATTCTTAGTAGATGTAACACACTCCTCACGTGAGCTGATTTTTGAGAAATTACACTGTCTATAGCATATAAGTGCCACTTACATGCTATAGATACACTTTCTAATGTGTGTTTTTTATTATAACAGCAGAATAGATTAACCAATGTGATTTAACTACCTTTTTTTGAAAAAATAGATTTATTATATACTATTTTTTTTTTAACCTGGGCACTCGGATGCATTCCTCTGTTCCCGGCAAGCCAAGCTGTCCATCAGTAGCCAGACCCCAAGCATATACCTGACCCTTGTCATTCAGTGCAAGAGTGTGGGCTTCTCCACATGACACAGCCACAATATTTTGAGCATCCAGGGCACCAACATGCTCTAAAATAAATAAATAAAAATAAATTAGTTGCCTAAACCCAAACTACTAAGAAAAAAAAAGAAAGCTACTAAGAAGCTACTGCTGTTCAAGACAGTTATACTCAGTACTAAAATATCAATTGAAATGACACAGAAGTAGGCCCAAAAGTCTGCTAAAACATCCTTCATTTAAAATTATAAGCATGCTGTTCTAAGAGAAGCAAGTTAAATTCGACAGCCAAAATTAACCAAACAATAAGTATATCTGGAACAATATAAGGAGTGCACAAAAACTGTAGCTTGATCATAATGGTTCCTTCTAATCTTGCCAATCTGAAAACGAGTGCAGAAACTAATTAACATTAAGGTCAAATAGATTATTGTCAAATGACTACACGTGTAGGCATTATGTAAGAGGAAAACATTCCACCACAGCAAATTAAATTCACCTATTCATTATTAACAAAAAAGCCTGGAAAACAAGGCAGGACAAATTAAAGACTAAAGCTACTGATTTTGCAATGAGCTACACAATGTCCTCTTTATAATGCAAAACTCTGTAGAAAACAGATCCTAAAGAGTAATTTCTCTAGATATACAGTGCATGCCCTGAAAAGCAAACACTGAAATATCTGCAATTTTTTTTCCAGCAGCTTGCATCAATACCTTTAAATACATTTGGAAAATTTTGTTTTCATGCTTATGATTTGTGATCCTAAGCCTAACATTTTCACTTCAACAAGAGTAAAACAGAGACATACTATCAGGGCCTGTCACTCAGGCTGGAATTTTCAACAGTCCTCTTAAATACGAGCCTGCTTGGACATTTTAAACACTTTTCTATTCCTAAGAATTGCACACCACTTAAAAAGCCTGTGTATCATCAATGTAATATGCACTGTATACACAACAAATCATAGCCTAACATGATCTCCAAAGAGTAGCTAATAGTATCAGCAATATGACAGGCACACAGTCTCCGAAAGCAAGTAAAACAAACAGCAGACATCAGCTCATTCTTTTAAACAGCTGGCCTGATTAAAGAGGTTACCACCCCAATTGAACCCATTATGGCCTTCACAGCCCTACCAATGGAAGGGGTCATGCAAGTGCTTTCCAGTTCAGGCAAGATCATGCAGATTAGGTCAGACCATCTTAACCACCTACTAAACTAGTCAGAGTGACTGATACAGGTTAAAGACCATTCACACAGTCCCTACCATAAGCAGAGCTCTGTGGGGAGAAAAGAGGAAAGGCACAGCTAAATAGTGCCACCGGTGACACAGAGGTGTCAAAGACATGCAGTCAGTGACAACAGTATCTTCAGTTAACAGAAAGACATTCAAAAGAGAGCATCCACCCATTTGTAGAGATACCAAGCCTCTTTATATTGCGCAAGAAAAATTATCCCAACGCACTGACTTCACATTAGAATATTCAACAGCATTGTCAGTAACCTCTAGATGAAAGAAAAATTAGGGAGGAGAACATTACAGCCCTCATGACTGCTGTGCCTGGGCATGTTAATAAAGAAAAAAATAAAAACAGAGAGACTTTTAGTATGTCTCTGTGGTATAGGAAAGCTCATGCAAGTCTTAAAAATAAAAAAATTAAAAAAAAAAAAAAAAAAAAAAAAGGAAAAAAATAAATGCAGGAGAATTGATGATTCATTGGTTTCTGCCCTAACAGTCATATGCTTCCTCCANGAAAAAAAAAAAAAAAAGAAAAAAAAAAAAAAAAAAAAAAAAAAAAAAAAAAAAAAAAAAAAAAGGAAGACCATAACACAGAAGTCAAATATGTTTGTATTAACTTTAACATTTGAAAGACAATTCAGCATCATTTTCAAAGTGGGTAACAATTATTCAGGCAGTTTGACAAGTTAAGTTTCTATTCATGTTCATGAAGCAAATACCTGCACAAGATTAAAGGTTATCAGTTTTAATATTCATTTCCTGTTTCCCAACAGAAGTCCAAATTAGTTTTAAAAAATTACACATCAACTACACACACACACACAAAATAAAAACATCACAAAAAGAAAAATCTTTATTCTATGATCCTATGATTTGGCACCAAAGCTGAAACTCTGCATACTAAAATACTGCATAATGACTTATTTTCATTTGAAATATTTTTATCAATTATTGTGCCAAGTACTCATAAAATTTCTATAGCAGTAATTAGAATAAACTCTTACTAAGCCTTTTCAGTTTGCTTACGATATGCTGTAAGTACTGTCAGAAGCACTGTTCCACACCTCTCAGTAGTGTACAGCTATGTATGACTCACATGCACAGCTCTGAAGAAAGCCCATGTGCACACTCCTCTGCAGTCCCTGCAAGATGTTTACCCGTTTCTGCTATAGAACTGCACTAGCAGGAAGCAGAAACACGCATTTCACATAGATGTGAAACTTCTTTGAGCTTTTTATTTCCTATTTAATGCTTTGGGCTTTTCCAAATCCTCTTCCTGTAGCACTGCATATGCTGAAAAGTTTTTTATCAAAAATTGTACTTTCAGTTCAAATAAATAAATAAATAAATAAGAACACTGCTTTAATCAGACCTGCTCTACATCCCCTATTAGATGATTAAAACAACACAGCATGTTTCCCAACTAGGGTATGCCACATGTTTGTTTCTACCATATTACAGTAGCCAAACCTACATATGCAGTACAATGCTAATACATGTACTAAAGCAGGTCACCTCCTCTTGAGATTAACAACAGTCACTGAGTCTCCCATAGCCTTAGGTAAAGTGACTCCATGCTGGAAATAAAACACAGCGGCACTGTCCAGCTGCATGGCAGACAAAAATATGAGCGGACATACATGTTTCCAATTGTCTCAAGATGCAATCCAAGCAAAGGAATGCTTTCAAAGTTACAAACATGGCCATTCTTGGAAGGCCCACTGTGCATACAATTCAGCATATGCACAAATGCTTGGCAATCGTGGTAGCATAATGAAAACAAACACATGCACAACTAAGTACTCCCCACAGTTCATTACTTCTAAACTTACCGGGTCTTTTCCTGGCTTTTTCGTGCCCTAGTTGTCCTAGATCATTGCATCCACATGTATAAACAGTCCCATCATCCAGGACAAATACAGTATGTCTCAGTCCACATCCTACGTCTCTCACCCTTTTATTTAAGAAAAAGTCACTTTTTCTGGGTTCTAAAACAATCTCTTCATCAATTCCACCTAATCCAAGCTGTCCAAAAGATGCGTTTCCCCAGCACAACATGTTTATGCTTCTTTTGATCACAGTGATCCTCCAACTTGACTTTTCTAGAATATCCCCTCTGTGCAGCTGTTAAAAAAAAAAAGTGCAGTTTTTCAGTATTGTCCTCAACATTTACATTACCTTCTATAAAGCATGTAATCATGAAGTTTACTGTCTATATACCAGTGTATTGAAATCCTGAACTATTTTTAAGACTGTGATTTACTTTCTTGGAGAGTATTTACATTAACTTTGCAGTAAAATGCTTTCCTTCCCACTTCAGATAAAATCTTTAAAGATGTGCAAGTTCCCAGTTTTATAAAACTTTTTTAAAGCACCACTCTTTGTTAAACTTCTCTAATTCCTAATCCAGATCTATATAAGTGACAGTCATAATCAATTCTAACAAGTGGCAATGACCTCAAACATTTTTTAAGATGGTAAAGACTCCTGTCATTGCACAAAGACCTGCATGCCTCCAGAAAGCACTGGGTACAGCCTCAAGATCATCCCCAAAAACATTTGACTCATAGCTTGGAAAAAATTGGTCATCTCTGATCAATCCAGTTATGCAACACAAAAAAGAATACTATGTGTCAATCATTACATTTAAACAACTATGAGTCAACTGAACTTCCAATTTTAAAGAAAATATACAGGCAAAACTCAAGTTGCCAGTCTTCAAATGCAAACAACATGAGCTACAGCTCCACAGTTACTTTGCATAACAGGAGGCCGTATACACAAACTCCCCCATGCAAGCCCCCAGCCCTAACACCTAAATTTTAATTACCATTGTTTGTGATAACAGACTCTGTACCTATCTGGAAAGAATACAAAGCCACACTTGTCTTTCATTTTCAGTACTGCAGATGATGAAGAAATTATGACAATGATTTCACGATTACTCATACTACACTTCTGTGACAGCAGGTTTCCCCATATTTTCAGAGCAATTTAAAAATCAATGCAATACAGTGTAGAATTTCTGTAATTTTTCAGCTCTGACCATTATTTGGAAGACAGAACGACTGATGGAATGTGGAATAAAATGCACCAGGAGTTCATTCAGTCTTATGTGCTACAGGACTTTAACACATATAAACTGCTTCAACATAAAACTGCTCACACTAGCAAGCCACCATCTAGCACCCAAGTGTTACACAAAACAGAAAAGGGCAGAATTCTTGCCAGCACAATACGATGATCTATTTTTCTCTGCAAAAGTCAAAATGCAGTAAACAAGATGCTTATTTTTGTGATGTCATAAAACCCCCCAACCTAATAAAACTAGAACAGTCAAACAGCTTAAAATATATTGCTTTCTGTTTACCTATCTCAGAGGATGACGCATGGTCAAATATTTCCCTAGCTATCACTAGCTATATCCTACCACATTCAGAAGGGGACATCAAAGCGATGAAGTCTTCGGTTAAGACATAGCTATGTAACAGCAAATTTCACACATTTGTAGCAGTGACTGCAGTGTAAGCTTCAACCTGCAACACAAGAAGTGAGAAAAGATGTATGAGTACAGCGCTTTAAGACTTCTGTAGTCAAGATTTATCTCCACCTCCAGAGGGGCAAGAGAAAACGTTCTCCTTTCAGCTGAAACAGGTACATATCTCCATAGAAAGTGAGTGGTTTGTTTCTTCCTTTCACGAGTCAGTATCCACACCAGCTTTGTACTTTGACCTCAAATCACAGCAGTATTTTAGCCCTGTACGTTGCCACCGACCCAACTCACGTTGCCAGCTGCTAGATACTACCACACATGACGTCAAAAGCAGTCCAGTGCCGACACCAAATACGGAACGCGAGGGAAACCACCCAACCCCTTTTCTATTAGGGGAGGCAGGGCGGGTAACGGCGCCACAGGAAGAATCTGGATGTTTCCCGCAGACTGGAGCGGGCTGTGTAACGTCGCTGCGCCCGGCCACCCCAAGGGCCGAGCCACACGCCCGCTTCAGCGCTCCCTTCACGCGGGACACAGCAAATGCGGTCAGCCTGCGGTACAGGTTCCACAGCTCTCCTCCCTGGGGCACCGCTACCTCGCTGGGCTCCGGAGAGGGGCCACGGGACAGAGAGGAGAAAGCCCCGGGGTAGAGGCGCAGGTCCGCGGCCAGAGCGGGGCCTCCGCCCGTTCCGACGGGGGCGGTGCCAGGCGCCGAGGTCCCTCCACAGCGCGCCCCACAACTGTTAAGCGGCATCACCCATAAACGGTCCTAACTGCCTCAGCCCAACGGCAGCCCCACGCCTTCCTGCCTCCCCTTCCCTGCTCCCACACCCGAGTGAGGCCCCGTCCACTTTCTTGTACGCCCCGCGGGGCCGAAGGGCGCCAGCGCCCGCGAAGGTCCGACAGCGCATCGCGAAGAGGGGGAACTCACCGGCGAGGCACTCCAGTTCGGTCAGCTCCGCTCCACTTCCCCCCGCGCCGCGATGTGATACCGCACCCAAGCCCGGCCCACCCGCTGCAGGCACCCACCGGCCACCGCGAGGGTGTGAGCTGCCCAACCCGGAGCGATGACAGGGCCCGGCCGGCACTTCTGCGCAGGCGCGAACTCAGCGGGCGGGGCCGCAGCACGCCCGGTTCACCCCTCGCCTCCTTCCCACCCGGCCTCGTGGTCAGGGGCGGTGACGCAGCGGCGTCGCGGTGTGACGTCAGCCCGGAGCTCAGCAGCGGGGGGCGCTGCTCGCCCGGTGCGGTCGGGGGTGCGGGAGCGCGGTTCAGCGTGGCTTCGGTTCCCTGAGTTGGGCTATGGAGAGGCTGAGCGAGAAGTTGACAGTAAAAAGAGAACTGTAGGGGGATGAGCATGAAGAGGGGGGTAAGGGAGTGATACCTCCTTCTTCCCAGTGCGCCCGCGGGACGGCACGCCAGAAGATCAGAGCTGGGGCGGGAGGGGGCTGTGAGCTGTGGGACTCTCTCCGGGGTGGTGATGGCAGCTCTGCATTAGCCTTGGCTTGGTAACAGGCAAGCCCAGAGGAAATACAGCTGCGTTAAAACGGGCCATCGTTGTATCGGATCACTATTTTTAAATGGATAATTAAAAAAAATGAGTAAGTTCTGGGGCAAAGGATTCCCTCCGTGTTTGCTGAGGAGAGATCTTTGTGATGATGTTACATTTCTCATTCCCTGTGGAGTAGTGAGAGACTTGGTGGTGTGTTACTAGCCTCTGTGATCTACGGAGATATGCAGAAGCCTTTGCTTGATCTCTGGGGCACGAAAAGAATGAGATCAGTGAACGGGAAGGAACTGGATCCACCAGGAAGAAGCAGGAACAAACTGTCCTTCATACTCCAATTACCTGTCAGTAACTTCTGACAGGATAGGAGAGTGATATAGGTGGTGTTGCCGCAGCGTGTGGCAGCGGTGCAAAGGCCAGCCCTGCCGCTGGCCCGCTGGGTTCAGGGCGAGGGGCAGATGCGGGGGGCTTTGCTGTATCCCCCCGGCAGGAACGAAGGCAGCTTTCTCAATTCTGCATTCTGTTACAAGCTTATGTTGGTGTTGGAGCATCCACAGGGTGGGCATGTTAAAACGTTTTCACTGAATGCGTATCTGTAGTGGCGCAACTAAATAAAAGTTTACATGGTAGATATATTTTTAGCCACCCTTTTTTTTTTT
>NDXB01010711.1:2135-37376 GCA_002631895.1 Agapornis roseicollis | reverse complement strand
AATAAAAAAAAAAAAAAAAAAAAATATATATGTTGACAGCTGTATTTCATAAAACTTGTAATATTTTAAAAAATTGAGAAATTAAAGATTCAAATACCATCTTTGTCTCTGCCATAATGTTTTTACACATACAGCACTTAATAACAGAATCATAGAATGGTTTGGGTTAGAAGTGACCTTAAAGCTCATCTAGTTCCAATCCCCTGCCATGGGCAAGGGACACCTTCCACTAGACCAAGTTGCTCAAAGCCCCATCCAACCTGGAAACTGATAATATATTTGTTGTCACATATTTTCTGATTATTTTGAAATACTTGGCTGCATGGAATACTGCATCTCAGGATCTAGAACAGAGGGATCTTCAGATCTCTGCAAAAGAACCAAAGATTTTCTCTTGCACCATGTACATAGAGCACAAGTATTTCAGGATTAGAAAGCATACAGCACGTAAATAATTTCTTTCCTAAGTTTTTCAAAACAGGACAGGAAACAATACTGCTTGGAACATAGTTATTCCTCCTTAATAGTTTCAATAATATGATAAAAAGGAGTTTGTGTGAATGCACAGGAAGTAGCTGTATCTGCAAGGTGGAGACTGTTATTAGAGGCCTCATTCTTGGGAATCAAATCATTCATTGATTCTTGGATTTTAAACTTTATTATCTTGACTATAGCTAGAAAAACTCTGGAAGTTCTTCGCACTGAGTTCTTTCTTTTGGCCCTTCCTGGCCAAGAAGTCAAAGCCATCATTTTCCCTGCTTCCCTTTCCTCTAGGTCAAACCCTCAGGTGGGTAACTTATTTCTCAATGCAACTAGTGCCAATTTAAACTAGCTGAGTCTTTATGGGGTTTATATCACAGCTCAAAAATCCACAGCTGAGTATGTCAGGTATGAAAAAATACATGTTTAAACTCCTTTCATGCAGTGCAGTCAGCAAACTGAAATGCATTTCACATAAACGCAATCCATCACAGCATGATACCAGCAGTTCTGGCACCCCTGCATGCTCCAGTCCACACTTCTCCATTCACTCAAACACCTTAAATCCTATTCAATAGCTCAATGCACAACAAAACAAATCTGTTCTATATAGAAGAAATACTTTCCATATACAATACCCATAGGTTATAAACACTACAGTCAAGACTTTCTAAAAGTATGTGTTTTCAAAGTATGTGTTCTGATTTTCAAAAATTATGAGTAAAGATTTACGTATCTGTTTCTAGTCACTCAAATGTCAAAATCTTGGGCAATATGAAATGATACAAACACCTCAAATGAGAATATACAACTCTATCCTTTAGTTTTTCAGCAAACATGTAAGATAATTTAAAGTATGTAGTTTTAATTATTTAATGAAAACACAGCCTTGGTCCTCATATCCTGTATTTAAATTTCAAAACTTGTAAATATTTCTTTGTAATGTAGATGTTTTCTGGATTTGCTGTGTTGTCTTGATTTAACATTAGCCTATACTTTAAGAGCATTATGTCTAAAATTTAGCTCTAATACTGAGTTTCCACAGCCCCACACCACCAATTAAGCATGCCAGATAGGTCTTGTTCTGCTTTAAAAGGCCTTCACTAATCAGATGAAATTAAAAATACTCACCATAATGTTTGCATTTTCTTTCTAAGTGTCACAGCTTGGAGTCTTCCAATATTCTTTTTTTTTCCTAAAGCACAAAGAAGTGAGACATTTAAAAACAACATTTTCAAAGGCACCCTAGGCAGAAAGAAAATTCCTTTTTATAACTTGTGTAATAGCACATGGCATTACTATATGTCACAGATGTAGCATTTGGTCTAAACTTGGCTTGTAACATGCGTGGTTTATCAGATCAGAATGTATTTTAAATCCTGCCTGATATATTTTTTGACTCCTTCCGTTGAGCATATTAATATTTTGATTGTTCAGAAATAAGATGTTTCTGGAAACTGACAAGTGCATAAGCAGAACCACTGGCTTAAATATGGCCTAGGAAAGTAGTAAGAAACATTTTTGATTGCTATGTGATTTATTTGAAAGAAAGTAGGGAACTTAGTTTTCAATTAGAAAAGCTATAGCCTCTCTCTGTTTCTCTGTGTCACTAGAAGTTTTACTTGTGAAAAAGTCACTGGTATGGTTAACAATTTGCATTGGTAGTCAGAATAGCCAGTACCTCCTGCTGTTGTTGCTCTGAATTACTTTTCTGGATTGTGATTCTTACTTTGGTAACTGAATTAATGTTATCTGTACATCACTTGTTCTTTAGCTAGACAGAGTCATTCTGGTGGTGCTTAATAAGCTAGTACTATCAAATTACTTTAATACTTATCTCTGTTCCTTCTGAAAGTTTGCTTGTGTTTTGACAAAAAAAACCCCACTTATCTTAAAATTGTCAGTAAAGTTGTATCCTTAAAAACCACAAGCATTGTTTTAAGCTTCATCAGTATCTATATTGCAGTGCATCTTCATATATATTTTTATAAATTATGTTATAGTTCAAGTCAGTTTAAAATTACAATGAAAAAAGCAACATTTAAAGTGGGAAGGTGACTCAGTGGCCTGAGGGAAGGCGTTCCAGACTGATGAGGCAGCGTAAGGAAGAGAGCCAAAATCATGGGGATGGGCTGGTAAGCTGATCCCAAGTGTACAGAATAAGGTGACACATTAAAGTGCTGCTAAACCAGTAACTATTTCTCCAATCAGTCACCTAATGATATTCAGAGTTTGGGAATAAGACCTAAGTTACAATTTTGTTACTTAATGGCACTATTTTAATACAAAGGAGGAAAATTTTAAAAGCTATAAAACTTCTGCAGGAGTTTTCTTCCCTTGTCTGTACAGAGAGCTGGGCAGAGTCAATGCTTTTTGAATGCTATGCACAAATGGTCAAATAACAGCTATCACTCATTCTCCTAGTTATAACCAGATAACATGATTCCCCTAACCCCACATGTCATTACTACATTTTATTTGTTTGCACAAAAACTGCCATGCTTTGCTGCTGCCACCATGTGTCAAGACACTAGGTTTCATGTCAGTATGGGTATAGTCTTTCTTCAGACTTAGCATTTCTCATGTTCATCCTGTTGTCCCATTGTAATATACTAAACATACATGGTTTCACCTGTCCATGGAGTTTCCTTCTGTTGTGTTTTAGCAAACTGTTATCAAACTACACTCTCCTGCTACCTAACCTATGCATATCAAGCTCTTGTCTTTAGCTGGCTCCTCTAGTCACCTCACTGAACAATCATGTTGCTATCCTCCAAACTGTCCCAGGCCTACCTAGCTGAGGTGATCCATGATCACAGGTTCATAGATGAGCTGACTAACATGTACACTGCTGATAAACCACTGAAACTCTCATATGAGTGTGCTTGGAAAGCAAGAGGTCTCAAGAAATTATTTTTAAAATGTAGACTATCCATGAATGCCCTCCCCCTTATTCTCACAACAATCCCTTAAGACATTCTAATTAGGGGTATATCTCATGAAGTATAATTTCAACAACTAAGTTACTGAACGTTTTGTCATATTAAACATCTGACTGGAGTTAATATTCTCTACAGTTCTAGTTGTAAATAACAGGTGCAGAAGCCTCTGATGCTCAAAACATTAGCCATTCATTCTGGGTTTGGTTACTCTAGAATCCCAGAGGTCCTGATCTACACTACCATTAGGCTGAGCCAGCTGCCTGGCCCTTTGTTTTTAATTTGCTGTAGGCCTCAGGGCCTATAAAAAACCCCAAAGAAATACACTAGGAAGCCACTGTACCTAACTAGAAAAAAGATACTGAAGATAATATTTTATATAAACAGCATACATATATAGTTCAGGCAAGAACCTCTGAGTGTATTTTCCTCATTACCATGCAACTCACATTAACTGGGTTTCCACAAATAACAGACAACCCTTATTTTGTTCTTTTATGTTAAAAGCACTTACAGATGAACTCTCAGTGAAGTCTCTCAGTTCTTTAAGGGGTTTGGAATTTCTCTGTAAGTAGCCTGGGTGAAATCATGCTCTCTATTCTAGATGTGCAATGCTGTTTAAGTGATGAGAATCAGGACTGCACTGTAAATCTCTGTTTGATGAATGTGTAATTGGAAGTAGAGACTGTGTGGTTACAAAATATGCTTCACTAGACTGACTCTTAATCCACTTTTAAAAATACAATCTGTAATGTGGTGCTGTGTTAAGCTCAACCCCAAGTCAGAAACATTCATGTATATATGACCCTGTCCCTGGACAACAGTAAGCAGTTAACAGAGGCAGACAAGATAAATGTCAGGTCTGCTTAGTATCAACCATAGAAATAGCTAACATGAGGGGAAAAAAACACCCAAAACAAAAAACCCAACAACCTTAAAATTAAAGGAGAAAAAGTTCAAGTAATCAAAATATGAAGTTTATAATATGGCTTTCACTTTAGTAATATTCCTGGTTTTCCTTTAGCTTTAGGTTACACTCTTTGCACCAGTCCCTCTGACAATCTGTTCAGTTGGTGTTAATCATGGCTATAAACATATATTTCAGATGCATTGGAGATGTTTGTTCAGAAGAAAGGTAAAGAAGCCAATTAAAATGGATAGATCTGTAGCTGCTAGGGTCTAATCCTGTTTTATCTGAAGAAGAATTTTGACAAGCCGTGGAAGAGAGCAAAACTCAGAAAAGAATAGCAAGAGTACAAACACATTGTTTGGATTAATGCCCTCTCTTACATATAATCTGAGGAAAACAAGTCCATCATTGTATCAGCTACAGCAAGATCTGGCAAACCTGTACCAGCATCAGAGTCAGTGCCAACCAGCACTCTCTTAATTAAAGAAGTGAAAAACCATAGCAAAATTAGTCTTGTCTGCTAAGCCAGGTTCTTGTTACAAACAAAAGAAAGAAAGACATGAAAGACAAGTGGAAATAAAGGAAGACAGAAAAGGACAGGGTCATAGTAGGAATGCAAATCTCACATAACACAGAGGGTCCCAAATTAGGTGAAGACAGTAGAACTGCATTTTCAGATCTTTTTCTGTGGTCTGTTTTGGATTAGTGAAATCCTATACTGTCAGTAGTCTCTGAAAATGCTATGAGTAGTAACCCTAATTGTAAATCTTACACTTTTTAATCATGCAGGGTTTTTAGCATCAATATCAAATAAAGCTTCTTCCTGCTTCACTTGCCCAAAGCAAGTCACGAAGAGAACAACATATCCCCTTGATATTTTGTTCAGTAATCAAACCAGGTTTCTGGGTTATTAATTTTAATCCATTGTTTTCTGATCTTGTGTTTCTATTGATTACCAGACATAGTCTCCATCAAGTCATTGGATTTTATAGTGCTATATCTATTACATTTTCTAGTAGTACCTCATTAGTGTTATCTCAGTTGTTTCTGTATTTGATTTTTTAATTTTTTTTTTAATAATCTTATATAACAGGTTTCATCAAAATTCTGCTTCTTTGGGCAACTGCCAGTCTCTATATATCAATACTTGCTGTGTGCTCTACAAATCATTGAAGTCTGCTAGCACTGACCCCAGAAAGAAGGCTGATGTGAGCCAACCCTGCACCCAGACATGGTGGGAACTTCATGGGGATCCTACTCAGCCATGTGAGCACTTCCAGGTAGAGCTAATGCACTTTATATTTGAACCATAAAGGGAAAATATCCACTTTAAAATTTGAATGCTAGCAAACTAAACAACCTAGCTGCTTGTACAATGTTGTTTAGCTATCCCAACTTAAAAAAAAAAAAACAACAAATAAATAAATAAATCCCTTTACAAAAGGAAGAATGTAGGAGAACCTAATAAAACGTTAACTATACAGGGAACAGTAAAATGGTTGTGAACAGACACTTTTTACTAAATCCTTTTGTATTACAGACATCTTTGCAAGTTGACCAAATTCTTTGAAAGGCTAATATTATAAAAGATAGCACTTTATAATGGGTAATATTGCACAAGAAAAATAAAAAATTGTACCTTAAAATAAGGACACAGTGTCCTCCATAGGTTTTTTTTTTTTGGCAGGGAATCCATCTTGAAGGATCTACACTTTTACAATTCTGTAAAATTTTATTACAAAAAAGGGATTTTTACAGATCTGCTTTTACAGTTGCCACCCCTAACATCAATTCATGTTCTGGGGATTTGCTCCGTGTTTTATAGAAATCTTTATAAAAATTTTCAGCTGTACCCTCTACAGTTTGTACTGCAATAAAGCAAAATACTGGCATATTTTTACCTATTGATTAATTTCAAATACATAGAACATTGGATGAAACTGGATAAGGACAATACAAGAGACTGTGGCTCTGTGTGGGTGATTGAAAGACTGCTTTCAATACTATGGTTATAACTAACTTGTTACATTATTAGAAAAGTCTGAGTCCTCTCCCATTGATGTTAGTGACAGAATAATATCTTATTTCATTGGAAACAGCATCAGACCCCATAAATTACTAGTAAATTTCATCCAAATAATTAAGGAAACTGAAAAATTCTGTAATGACACTCAGGCAACCCTCACGTGAATGCTGATAAAGCCTGTTTTGGACTGGGTGAAAAAGAAATACACACCAGAGGAATCTTTCAAATTTGTAATTTCTGCTGTCTACAGAAAAGAGCTACCATTTCTTTCATCCTTCTGATATGTCTCCACTTCTAAAATTAGAATCTGAATTACAATCACACAACACCTAGCAGGCTCGTACTAACAGATGCACTGCATAATTATACAAATAGAAAATATCCAACTCATATTATTATTATGTAATGGTTGGGGGTTTTGCCAATGTGATATATAGAATATATCAATTTCTCTGGATCTGCCTTAGCACTCTTGCCTGTCCCTTGGAGGGGCAGACATGGCAATGGCAATCTGTATTTGCCCATCAGTCAAAACTTCTAGTATAGGATCATAACCTGTGACATGCACAACATTGCCCTGCAAACTCATTTTATTGGTTTAAAAATTAAGGCAAGATATTGAGAGCTGTAAACCAGGAAATTCTTGTTCCTGTAGACACTGATGGCACTAACACAACAGAAAAAAAAACACCCAGCACTGTTATGTTCTGAAATAATGACAAAACAAACACAAGAGGACATCAGAATGAGCTTTCATTCCCAGAGACACTGCCATGTGAGGAAGTGTCAGAAGTTATCTTGCAGATCACAAATGCTTACCTGAAACATAGGACAGGCTGCAAGGACCAGTAGCAGTTCTGGTTATACAGGGGAGGGATCTCTCCATAGCTGGCAGTGACTGATCAGCTCCTGAAGGAAGCATAATTGCGGTGTGCTCTGTGACTTGTGCTTCTTAGGTCTCTTTGTGACTTCAACACCTCTTCCTGACTCTGCACATTTCTTAACAGGTGTGTTCACTGTACACAATTAAATAATTGATAAATTTACATTTTCAGATCCAGTTATAATGGTTGAATGGGTTAGGAAGCATCACCTGATTGGCAGTAACTTTACATACTTGCCCTTAAAGAGCAGAAACTCTCACTACTTGGAACCCCCCCAGGCACACAGATAGCTGCTGTGTGTAAACTGACTGGAGCTGATCTGAATGTAGCTTGGTCTATTTCAGTTGAGCTTAATTAAAATCAGAGTCACTTCACAAACCAGCTGTTAAAACATATTGCCAGCATGGTTTTATTTCTGGAACTGATGTCCTCTTTCCTGTGAGTTACACTGTTAATATTCAGCTTAGGGCAGGTTTTTTCTTTCTTGGACTGCCTGAGCCTGAGTATGGCTCCTTAGCTGGCTCCCAGTCTTTCTAGTCCTGTCTCTGTCCTATCTCTGGAGGCCATGATATGTTGAAGTGGGCTTTTTAGTGCTCAGCAGTCAAAAGCCTTAATTTACTGTCTTCTAAAAGAGTAGACAGAGGAACAATAGTCTTTTCATGGACTTTATGCTGTTACTTGCAAGCTAGTGAATCTGAAATTCTCTGATGTCGCTCTATCAAGACGACAGCTCTGCAAGACACAGCACGTTTATTGTGTATGCTCTAACTTCTTGTGGTTCCTGGAAATTTTGTCTGTCTGTTTGCCACAGTAAAGGCTCATAACTTTTATGGTTTCTCTATGCTGTACTTTCTGCATAACTCTCAGCTCATTTGTTGTACAGATTATTCAATGGTTTTGCAATTCTAGCACCTTACATAAACCTCCTTCTTAAAGTGTAAAAGTTTTGCTTTTTCTTTAATCAGTTGAATAGTCACTTTGAATTGCTTAATTTTGCATATCATGCATGAACAACAGTTCATAGCAACACTCCGTGCACATAATAATTGCATCTCAGCAGAAGTCCACATAGATTTACAGTTATTTTATCAGACATATCAGGCTTTATTTTCAGGCTTCAGACTTTGTAGCCTACAGATACTGTAATGTCCAAGCCACAATAGAGCGTGGTACAGTATCAACATGCAGTTCCTGTCAGCACTGTATGGCTCACATCTACTGTTATATGGTTTAGTGTGAGGTGTCCCTGCTTATGGCAGGGGGGTTGGAACTAGATGATCTTAAGGTCCTTTCCAACCCTAACTATTCTATGATTCTATATTACAAAGAATACATTAGATCTCTATTTTGGGCATAAAGTTACATTAGACATCAGCCATACCATAAAATGCCTAACTTGTCCCCAAAAGAAGGGATGACTTCACTATACAACTTTTCTGTATAACTGAAGAAGCCATATCACAACCTAATGCGCACAAGCTATTCTGGCAATGATATTTGTGCTGAATGTGGCTGGAATTGAGCTATTTTTTTAATATTTGCTTGCTTGGGGCTATGTTTTGGATTTCTGCTGGAAACAGTGTTGATTATGGAAGGATGTTTTCTCTATTGCTGAGCAGTGCTTACATTGTAAAGGCCTTTTCTGCTCCTCAATCCAACCCACCAGTGAGAAGGCTGGGGGTGCACAAGATGTTGGGAGGGGACACAGCTGGGACAGCTGATTCCACCTGACCTGAGGATATTCAGTACCATATGGTGTCATGCTCAGCACATAAAGCTAGGGGAAAAGTAAGGGTGGAGTACATAAAGTAAGGGTGTAACATAAAAGTAGTACATAAGGAGTACATAAGGAGTACATAAAAGTAAGGGTGGAGTTACATAAAGTAAGGTGGAAATGTCCAATGCGATGACATTTCTCTCCACAAGTAACTGTTAGGCATGATGGAGCCAATGGAGCCCTGCTTTCCTTGGGGTGGCTAAGCACTGGTGCCTGTTGATGAGCAGTAGTGAATGAATTCCTTGTTTTGCTCTGCCTGCATGCTCGGCTTTTGCTTTACCTATTAAACTGGCTTTCTCTCAACCCACGTGTTTTATTCTTCTGATTCTCCCCCCCATCCCACTGCAGGGAGCGAGTAAATGGCTCTGTGGTGTTTTGTTGCCAGCTGGGACTAAACCCAGTATTTTCCAAAAAGGGAGAGAAACCTCCAACACATCAGGAAATTTTTCGTAAAAGAATTACCTTTACCTCTGATTTTTCATACTGTTATGCCTCATAAAACTTCTCCCGAAGAGCTATATCCTACATGGGAACCGCATTCCTAGCAAAGGGGCTCACCTGACAGTAGTTTGAGAGAACTGGGAGGAGGTCAAAAAGCCAGCTAATTACATTATTAGCTGTATAATATATGTATTCCCCATAATAAATGCAAAACATTCTAGTAACCTTTTAAAATCAGAGTTGTGATGAGCATTTTTAATAAAATATGAACAAACAAGCAGCATTTTGGGTAAGCTGAACTGCTTAGAATTACAGATTATTTTCTGCTGCTGGTGTACAGGATGAGGAGAAAAGAAACTCAAGTCTACATTTTCCAGGTGATGTGGTAGGTTTCAGTCACCCAAGGTTTGAACCAGTGAGCTCAGTTTTACAAAATTAAGTTCTATATAGGAATAGGGTTACTCTGCATACTGCTTAAAGTATTTTGAAATTATTCTACCTAGGTTTATACCTCATTTTTATTTACAGCTAAGTTTCGCTTGCCTCTCTAAATTACTTTTCCCAACAGTTTATTTCTGTGCATTCAATAATAAGTTCAGAAGCTCTATTTTTTAATGTTTTTTTTTTTTGAGGATTTGTAGTTACAGGCCATCCTTATGGATCTCTGCATTGTTGCACTGTATTTATTAAATCAAACACTTCAAAGAAATCAGGAATATTTTTATATTAAATCACTTGCATTTGCTGAGGTTGCCTTTGGAGCTGCAAAACTTTCACACTGTTGCCAGCAGATGGGTTTCCCAGTGACTATACTCTTCAAGTTCTGACTGAAACATAAAGACAATAGCAATAACTAATTTTACAAGGCTGAAGTCTAAACGGGCTGACAAGAGTAATGCAATGCCACCACAGTGCCTCTTGGATGAATCAGCAAAATCCACATAAGCATCTATAGGGGATGTTTCATGAGTGAGGAGAAGGCACTCGGTGCCCATAGGTGCTGTCAGAGCAGTGGATTCCCTGTCCAATGAGGTGGAATGCTCCGCGGGCACATGGTTTACGCTGCTCAAAATAACTTGGGACCTGCAAACTGACAAATGCTATTGCTCCGGTGGTGACAGGTTGTCCAGCTTCTTACAGCCATCCTTATAATAACGAAGGTTAACTTCCTTCACTATATGGACTAGCTGCTTGTGTTCCTGAGGACTCGAAGAATACCCTTGCTTCCTTAATTTTAATCGCACACTTCTGGATAATTGTCATCGCTACTAACTGCCAGAGTTGGGCAGCAACATCTGGAGGAATTGAAAAAGGTAATCCCTCAACTTTAGATCAATCTACATTTTGATTTTGCAGTGCAGGTGCAAAGGGTTTGATAAGCATGTATATTTGAATGCTAATTATTCCTGTTAAGACATAGAGAAGAAATACTTTTTATACTGACTGGCTTAAATTATGCTGAGGCATATGTATTGCAGTGAAAGAGAAACAATATTCTGCAGCATTTAAAGGGCTTGAATAGCACTGGTGGGGTTCTCAAATCTCTTGGAGCCAGTCTGACTCCTCCAAAGAGTCAACAGAAGATTTTAATGACCTGAAAAGTTCCTTGTATTCTTCTTCCTGCTTGTTTTCCTTCCACATTCTGAAACATTTACATTCTGGTATTCAGCCTTAAACCAAGATTCCATAATTTGGATTTCCTTCTTAAGCAAAATCAAACCTAATTTAACGTGACCCCATAGTTAAATGCTTTCTATTTATTTATTTATTTTGTCGTGTAAAATGACCCCACTGGCTATATTTAGTACTGGGAGATCTGTTCACTGGATTAATGAACACAACAGCTGCAGAAACAGTCCTGCTAGAAGGGCATAGCTCTCACCCCTGAGCTCTCACTATCTCCCTTGCTCTCTTTTTCTCTCTCACAAAAGGATTTGACTGTCAGTAGCAAATGTTTGGCCCAATATATTGCAACATGAAGCAGTAATCAGAAGCCAGTCTTACGTTTTACCAACTAATATGTCAACAATTGACAAGAGAACAGAGTGGCTCTTGGGTTTACATCAATAGTATATTATACAAATAATGCTGAAGACACTGATTACTTTTCAGTAGTTTTGGTTTGTTCATGACGTTTACATTTGCGAAGAGTGGAAACAAAATCAGCAAATGTTAATGGAACAATTTCACAAACTTCAACTCTGCTCTTCTCCCTCTCCAACACCTCCTGAAGGTTCCTAAGGTCAGGATACTTCTTTCTTTTTGTTTTTCTTTTCCCTTCAGAAATGGCTAACAAAATTAAGCAGCAATAGGAAGTGCGTTAGTTCCTGTAGCTGAGCAGAATGATATTTATGTATCAGAAATTATATATAGTCAATTCAGGAGTTAGGTTTTGTATTTGACAGACAACCAAAGACAAAAGAGAACTCTGTGCTCTCTGTTGGTTTGCTATTCCTATGCATTCTTAAGAAGCTTTACAGTAGTTCTTGCTGTGGTACTGAAGGAATGTTTATTATCAACAGCTGCTAAGAATTATCAATCTAGGTATATTTGCACATAAATGTAACACTAAGATCTTTTGTTAAGTATCATAACAGCAATTAAACAATGAAATGCAAATTGTAATCTAAATCACTGAGAAAAACAAAAAAAAAACCCGACAGAACCATAAACCAGTTGACTTTTTTGTTTCAAACTTCAGTGGTTTAAAACACATAAACAATAATACTCTATGAGGATGGGAAGATTAATTTTGCCTAATGCAGTTCTCATCTAAACTCTGTAGTTTGAAAATATGAATCAAATATGAAGGCTTTTGTGTTACAGTGTTTTTAGGGAAGACTGATGAAAAGGCACAGAAAAGACAGAAGAGCAGACAAAAAGACACAAATACAGGAGAGCCTGAAAAAAGAAAGGCACAACTTGAAAAACCTTGGGGTGACAAATGCAAGCCAGATTTCTTTTGTGTCTAATTTAAGGCTTGGTTTCCCTTTTTCACTAGGAAAAGTATTTGTATGCAAACTGAATCACATTAAAAAAAATAAAAAAAAAGGTAGCCCATNAAGGCACAACTTGAAAAACCTTGGGGTGACAAATGCAAGCCAGATTTCTTTTGTGTCTAATTTAAGGCTTGGTTTCCCTTTTTCACTAGGAAAAGTATTTGTATGCAAACTGAATCACATTAAAAAAAATAAAAAAAAAAGGTAGCCCATAGATTTGAAATTAACAGACAGAAAGATGTGCAAATGGCATGTTGTTTGCATACCCCTGCTTTTCAGGGCTTTTCTTTGTCCAGTTTGTGCTTCTTCAGTCTAGCTACACAAGCAGTTAGTTGTCCAGTCTTCAGATAAATGTGTATGATTGCCTTAACATTGGTGCCACTTCCATGAACAGGTAGAATAGAGACTTGCTCACCATTTTAGATTGTGCAAATTCTAATTGCAGTATCTTATGCACTAATTTGTCAGTCGATTGAACCCATGCAATACATAAATCACTTTTTAACACCAAGAAGTAATCTGTAGCTTCAGTCTCAAACTAAAACTTCACAGTAGTCCTCAACTGCTTGCATTTGTGGATTTCTGCACTGCTCATGCATACTTCTAGCAGGAATAATAGAAATGATCTAGTTTAAATCATTTGGGTCACAGTCCATGAAAGGTTTGCTTAGTGCTGTCCCTGTGTTAGAACCAGGATAAATGAATATTATTGCCTGTTAGCTGTATTTTCCATTGAGGACTTTTGTATGTTCATTCAGTACCAAATTGTGAACCTCTGCTGTCTCTTTTGGAGCCTTTTATTAAACTCTTCCTCATATGGGAAATCCTTGAAGGAAACTGGACTACATACATTATTTGAATCATTAAAACTTATTCTAAATTACCAGCGCTTGAAGTACTACAGTCAGAGCTTGTCCTGACATCTGAGGCCTGGCCTTCACAGGAGAGGAGAATGGAAAACATCCCAGGCAGGCCTCTAAGACAGCCGTTGCCTGTTTTCTTTTTTGACCTTCTAATTTAAAAACAGCTGAAATTTATTTCAGTTTCAGTTTGACTTTGTACAGTTTTTCTTCAAGATATTGTTTACTTTGCAGTTCAAGGAGATTCACTGAGGAGGCAAAGAGAACTTGAGACTTGGGTAAGAAAAGGTCTCAGTTCTCATTTTGAGAACCACTAAGCAACAATATTAATTACAAAAAAGACATTTTGTGATCAGAGTAAAAAGAAAAGATGTCTTTTCACTATAGGAGAGTATGCAGCAAATGCTGAAAAAGTTAAAGAGCTTTGAATGTGCTTTTTCCTTGAAGAACAGTTGAATATTTCATGCTGCTTAGGGTGCCTACTACTGTAACACTCAGGTCACAGGCTAGGGCATAACTCCAATTGCACAGAGGCCACTTGCAGTGTCTTCTGCAGAATGACTTGGGGAGAGAATATCCCATCCCATTTCTGAGATGATGAATTCTAGCCTTTTTTTTTTTTCTTTTGTTGGCTGTGTGATTATGCTGTCAGCAGGGAAGGGAAGAGCCATGAAGGTCAAAATACAGTGGTAATGAAGAACACATTTCACCTTTTAACATTTCTAGCACCAGAAGGACAAATACCCCTGTATGCTTGCAAAATAGGTGCTCCTAAGACTCCTTAAAGTTTCTTAAAGCAAAACAGGTACTTTGAGGCTATAACATTTGTACTCTTTGACTTGCATTCAAATGCCTGTGGGTGAAATGGAGAATCCCTCAGATGGGAGGAAAAGAGCTGGGTTAGAGGAGACTAACGTAACTACAAAATGAAGTCCAGATAGATTATCTGCTACAGAAATCTAGACTCTTAAATATTCCAGCTTCAAATCACTTGCTTGTGGTTTGAGATTACCTACCTAATGTGCATAAAATATCCACATGATAAATTATATCTCAGTAAATTTAAATTATTTTCACTTTAGCATACGATCTTAAACTAAGTATCTATTACACATAACTGTATATAGATAATTCTGTAATCCCTTCCTAATAAAAATCCAGATAACCATTTCAGTTTTAGAGGAATTTAGAAGTGGTTTTACCAGTTAAGGCCCTAATCCACTCAACTCCCAAGTCATTAATAATTTGTTAAAAATAATTAAATTTTCCCAAAATTTTAAAATACTGGCTGTTCTATATTTACCTTTTTTCTCCTTCTCCTTTCCGTTCTTCCCCTCCTTTCTCTTTTTTCCCTTCTTTTCAGAAGGTAACTTTCTTTTATAGGTAATACTTTTCAAGATTTAAACTTCAAGTTTGTATAGGAAAACTTTGCATTTTATCTGAAAACTGCTTAAAAAAATTACCTATGTGGCATTTATAAATAGAGGTGCTGTGAAGTGAGTTAGTAATTCTGTTCACAGCTGCAAGTAAACCCTGAGCAGTTTACGTGAAGTTGCTCCAGTCTATCCTGTAATATATCTAAGGGCAGAAACTGGACAGTCAGAGGTTTTACTTACAGAAGAGGGCCTGATTCTACTTATTTTTCCAAACAGAAGCACTAGTAGCCATACATCAATTATAACAGCAATCAAAAAAATCCCCTTAACAGCAGTGATTTACATTAAAGCAAAGAGCAGCAGTATGTGAAGAACCTTTAAACACCACCACCAGTCTTTTCAGTATTTACAGAATTATGTAACAGTGAGCAAGAAACAGCTACCAGCCTCTTTTAGACTTACATTAAGTGAGAGTTTTAAGGTCTTGGATTTATAAAATGGATTAGAGATGAAAGAAAATGCAACATATACTTAGACTATTAAACAGGTTATATTAAAAATATACATAAGGAGGTAGGATATTTCCTAAACATGGACATAACATTTAGCCTACTTGTTCTTAGAAGTTGTTACACTCTTGGGCTTGAAAGCTCTCTATTTTCCATTATTTAATTACATTACTTGGAAATAGAAGTTTAGTTATCTGACTTTTTTGATTTGTTACAAGGAATGGAATTCAAAACTACTAATGTGTCTAAAAAACAAAAGTAAACCATCTTTTTGTACATAACTTTCTAAACAAAATTAAAAGATATCTGACTCATGACCCCAAACACACACAAGACCACTATCCATAGTCCTCTGCTCCAGCCTAATCTTTCCCATGTCTGGAGTCTCAAAGTCTTGTCTTGCAGCAGCTACAGCTTATCAACAGGCAGTGACAGAAATGGTGACAATGGCAACTGCTAAATGAGAATTCCTGCGAGCATGTAAGAATGTGATTGTGATCACTAGATGTCTGCAAGACAGATCACTTGTATCATCTCTTAGCTGTTCATAGCTGTAATCACACAGCTGAAACACCTGTATAACTGTTTGTGTTAAACAGCATACTCATAAAAGCAATTTATGTGCAGTTAAATTAGTTGGAAAAGGATATACTCTCTAATATTTGCTAAACTTTCAAGTTTCCAAGCAGAGGTTCTGAGCACACAGGTCTGGAGCCTTGCTGTGTAACAAGCACAAAAGTGGCACTATGCAGAGAAAGAAGCAGCTGTTTGTTGGTTGTTTTGGTACTGGGATTTCATACAAAAGCAGTCTCAATTAAAGTAATGGTAGCTTGAAAATCTAGACAGGAACACGTACTAAATTACTGACTTTTAACTACTAAATTTGACTAAATTACTGATTTTTAACTACAACTGAAGGCCAAAGATGCCCAAATGCTTTTTTGCATTAAATCAGCTATTTGCAGATAACCTCTTTATTATAATATAGAGAAGGGTGTTTAAAAAAAAATCTTTGAGGAATCAAGCATTCAAAGCTGCCTCTGACCAAATAAAACAGAGGATCTGCACTCAGATATATCAGGGTGATATATCTCAGCTTTGCTGAGATTTCACTACTGCTGTTTTTTTAGGAAAAGCTCTAATTCTTTCAGTGACAACTCAGCAATGAGTCTAACAAACCTCAATCAAGAGGAAATGAAAGGGTTCAGTGTCACACAGTGCAAGCTTCCTGTGATGTGATTTTCCTCATTTTCATGTATAGATTTTCAAGTCAATCCACTGCCAGAACAATCTACAGAAACTAATTCTACCTTTGAGACTATTTTATCCTAAATATCACTTGGCTAATAAGAGAACATGGCCCTAAATATACACTCTTGGAAACTCAGAAAGCTTTGTCCAATTACTTGGCTAGTAGAAACTGAATTAGTAAACTAAAGAAGTTCATGCAGTCAGTTTTGTTCATGACACTCTCTGATGTCTCTCAAGATAATAGGTGCCGAAGGGCACTGGTGTTAATGTCCCAGGAAAGCAAAGAAATGCACTTGTGTGGTGCTATAGGTAATAAACCAGTCAAGAGTAGAGAACTGCTTGCTGACTGCTGGAGTCAGTCATCCCAGTTTCAATCCTAAATAACACCAGTTTAGAGTTATTAGTCATAACTAGCTTTGCAATTTCTCCCCTTGATACTTGTTCATTATGAGAGACTTTCCAGTCTGCAAAATTACTAATGCTTTTATTAACACCACAGGTTGCTGTCTACTGTGTTTTTACTACAGTTTGTCCTTACTGCTCACTCTACAGTTACATGCAGTTATCTGCACTTATTTGCTCAAGGGAAATATCTGCAATTACAGAATGTTTCACTAGCTCCATGATACAGTAGTGGTGTGTCATCCACTGCCACTCAGTGCCACTGCACACTGAGGGACTGTGAGGTGTGCCACAAAGATGCTTCTGTTCCAAAGGCCCTTTGGAAAATTAAAGGGAAGGCTCAAGGCATGTGAAGGCCAACTCCACATGTCACTCTAAACAATACAGGAAAGAAAAGACTGAATTCAGATCAGATCTTAATTTTGGAGCTTAGATTCCAATTTTAGCTCTAGAAAGTTTAATTATTATTAATTATCATTAATCAAACCTGTAATAGCATAGTTGCTCCTCTGATGATGCCTTTTTATTCACTAGAAAGATGGTTTAATAGATATTTTAGAAAATGTATTGAATTCAGTCTCATTGCTGTCTAACCCAGACACCCTGTCAGGCTGAATGCTTGCTCTCCTTTGAATAAAAGCTGTTGTCCCCTGACTGTGAAATCCAAATGGCCTCAGCCTACCCAATGCTTCTTTCAATCATCAGTGCTCTCTAGCCCTTGGACAGTATAAATCCTTGTAATAAAATAAAAAAAATTAAAAAAAAAAAGAAACTGGACATCTTTCAAGGCATAAGCAAGGCATAATTAATTACTGCAAGTGGATATTAGAAATATCACATAATTCAAAATGCCTCAAAACTTCAGTAGCCACACACTGCCTCAATGTGCTACTTTTGACTAGCACCCAACTTCTTCCTTACTAAAAATAGAATAAAAAAGTTACCTTTTTTATTCTATAAAATAGATATAATATCCTGACCCTGAGTGAGTTTTAAAGAAAAGTGATGTTTCTCTAAGGATTAAGAATTTGGCATCATAATCATTCTCATCAATATCTTGCTTCCTAACACAAGAAGGAGCGCTCTGCTCTCTTCTATCTCTTCTATGTCTTCCAGCCCCACAGGCACAAGGAAGGAACTTTTTCTAGCTCCTTTGCTCTGTCTTTGCCCCCTTTGAGAGAGAGCAGAGCTGAACCAGTGAACCAGCTGAACCAGTGATTTGTACATTTGTTTCCCATATGTTCACTCAAGACTGCGACAGATAAGCAGGTTATGCTCTTCCATCTTTGTGCTGTCTAGCCTGGTCATCTCTATGGAAGATGTTCTATACAACTGCCTTAAAGCTAGCCAAAATGAACCATAAGTACAAGGAAGTTTTGATTTGACTACTTTAATTTCCTCTATAATTTTATATTTTCATCAGGTACAGGCTTCTCTGGTTTTGCTATGTTGCAATAATATGCATGTAATTTTCCTCCTCTTGCTATCATGGTGGCTTCTTAACTATACTTTTTGCAAAATTGAATGATGAAGCTATTTTGCCAATCTAAACACATCTTTGAAAACATTTCCTCATATTGCAGTAATATTCCCTAAGGGAATTAGCAGAAATTATTTCTCAGCAGAAATAATTTCTTTCAAGTTTTGATGCTTTGTTCAAAAGAAGAATAGAAGATACACAAGACCCAAACCCTAAGTGTCAAATAAACATACTGAAAAAAGAGCTTAACTATGTTTATCCACAGAAAATCTGCTCTGTGATTAACAACCTCTGTTGAAATATATCACAGTATCTGTAGAACAGAGGAAAATAAAACCCTGAATAGTCACAGTCAAATGATATTCATATACTTACTCAATAAAATTATTGCAGGAGTTCTTCACTTGACTTTAGCAGTTTTTGATCATACAGTATTATTTCCCTACCCCATTTTCCTCTTTGGATGGCCCAGTGTTCTCTAAAGAACTTTGTTGTCTTTTTTCAGCTCTGATGACCTTTACAGACATTGCGATTAAAAGATGTGCCATCCTGAAATGTTTCAGAAAAAGTGGCCAAGAAATGTAGCAAGCAAAATTTTGCAAACCAACCAAACACATACTTCTCTAACCACATAAAATACAACCTTCCATTGTAGCATCTGAAGCTACACGAAGATACATACAGCTGGATGTTATAATTTAGCCAAAGACACATGTAGAGAGGTTAGCATGGAGCTGCATCCCTCCAGAGATAATTCTGAGAGACTTTACCTTCCGTAACATCCCACTAAAAGCATACACTGCTCTCTTTTTGCAAGCCAGCTGCACGGTAGAGAAAAGAGCTGTCTATCTATGGCTCTGCTTTTTCCCTTTGTTTTGCAAGGTGGCATGTGAGCAGGAGGTCTATAGCAAACTTGCCCTATGTTACAGTTTATTAATGTGTGAGATTTGTATTCCAGTCTGTAAACTTCTCATGTTAGAATGTATTTAAACTCTTTGGAGTTGAAGCTGTAGCTTCAGCTGTGACCTTTACAGCACATAGTATGCTATCAACACATAAGATAATATAACCCTTTAAACACATTCAGCTTCAGTAAGGTCGCACAGCTGTTTAAGAAGTAAAAGCTGAGCAAGCAGAAGTAGTATCCATAGACTGGGAACTTCAAGTCTCATGGAGACCTCTTTGTTCTCTTAAGAGGCTGAATTACACACTCTATCCAGTCATGAAACAGCTTACAACATTATCTCATGTGGGCTTCCCAAATCAATGTTCTCTTATGTGGCACAGCTCCACTGAAACACTGTGCCAGATAATTTAATGCCAAGTATTCAATTGATGGGGTGCCTAGAAGCATACAATTTATATGGCATTCTATTTGTCATTTTTTTTGTACAGGCACAAACTTACCAATATTTGATTGGGTGCATTTGTTGTCTTGCTGATTTTGCTCAGTTTATATTACCAAAATAAAATCAATAAATCTAAATGCCAAGTATTTACATAAGAAAAAGAATTTCAATATAACAAATTGTGCCTTGGGCATATTGGTTAAAGTCTCAAAATTTCTATCATAATATGCTAGCTTTATGTCCATTCACTGAAGAAGAATATAAACAGTTTAAACTGAAGCTTTCCTTTTTGTAAATAATGAAGAAGGGCTGTCACTCACATTCCAGGAAGAAATACTGCAGCAATAAAAGATATTGCCACTTCACTTGCTTTTTACTAGCCCTTTTCCAGGGACAAGTGTCCCACTATCAGAGAAGAAAGCTTTTCACAGCAGAAATACCTATTTTATTTTTCTTCTCTTTCTTGGCAGCTTCAGCTATAAAGCTATAAGTCTATAAATGGAAATGGCTGAGGTAAGGGAATGCATGGTCCCTTCTCTTGATGTCACAACAGGAACAGAACCTTCTGCACTGCAACAAATCAGCCACCTTGGGTTAGAAATATTTGAAAGCATCACAGCAAGACTTGCCAGGGCATAAATGAAGTATGAGAGAGATACTGTGCACCTACATATTTTGAGGGACAGATCCAGTAAATAGTCATACACTTCTTTCAGTATCTGTGAGGAATCAGAGCTCTGAAAAGTTGTGAAGGGTATTTGTGTTATGTCTTCATATTTAAGTCACATTAAGATGAGTGTGTTCATACAATGTCTGAACCCCTCTACATTCATAATGACTATTATGTAAATAAAAGGGAGAATGTTATGGAGAAGTACTTACTGAAGTATCAGACAGGATACTTTAGCTTTGCTTATCAGTCATGCAGGTTATATGGACTTGCTGATACTGTCTTCTCATGTGGTACATTTTTTCAGAACTAGGATGACCTAAGATAATGGTTTTGAAAGGCCTGTAATATAAATGATGTTCATATTATCGAGAATTATGTCAAGCAATGACACAAATCTCTGTTTACTTTGAACAGATTATTAGGAATCATGTTTCATTTCAGAAGGTATGGAACATTAGCATCATTATTGCTTCCTATAATGCAACATCTTCAAGAATTTTAAATGAAAAATTGTCATTATAGAATATTTTTGTTCTTTTCTCCCCTTCTTCTTCCTCTTCTCATCCCCCAAGTGATTTTGAGGGTCCATTTACTTACTACTTCAAGTGTCCTTCAAGCTAAATTTACTTAATTTAAAAGCACTGGTTTTCTCTCACAATTTTCAGCCCTTGAAATGCCCAGCATTTAGTCATGTAGCTAAGAAACACCTGTCAGCAATGATAAAGATTTGACATTGAAATTTAGTTAATAGCTCTGTAGTTGAAGTCTTGGCTGAAACAAAGTATAAACTACTGCACTGGCAGTTGCTTTAGCTGTGTGTTCTACCAACAGTAGAAAGTGATAAAAGATTCATTTTACTGATTAAAGGCAATAGTATCTGTCAGCATACAGAAGCAGGCATTTAAAACAAGGCCATACTTACAAGTTAATATTCAGCACACAGATACACTTTGAAAATGCTGTGTTCTGCTTTTCAGAAACCTATAATTGTGTGCAATCAAAAAATTTGCTATTGATAAGGTGTGGTGCTTTTTGTCCTTCTTGTTGGCAGCATGCAAGACGACAGTTTAGAATCCTCGACTTCAATATCTCAACTTCTGAGAGAGAGTTACTTAGCTGAAAGTAAACATCAAGGGAAAAGTGAAAGAAGTAGATCAGAAACAGCTTCTCATAACTTCCACTATGGCAACGCTTCCAGTGATCTAGATGAGGTAGCTGCCCAAGATGACCTTCCAGATCTCTCTGCCTTTTTGAGCCAAGAAGAACTAAATGAAAGCGTAAACCTGGCAAGACAAGCTATTGATCAGAATCCACTGGAAACTAAACAAGATGAGCTTCAGGCATGTTCACAACATCCCCCAGAACAGTTGAAAAACATAGGAAAATATAAACAAATGGCCCATTCTCCAGCTTTGAAAACAGCAGACAATGGCTTGCACTCAAACTTTTGTGAGGACCACATCAAAAATTCAAAGGGGTGCAAAGGGAACTCTCAAGATCTAAAGAAACACCACCTCCCTTCTGAATCTGAATCAAAAAAGGAATTTCTAAACAAGGCTGCAGATTTTATTCAGGAGCTCTCATCACTTTTCAAAGCTCATAGCTCTGAAAGAATAAGACCCCGAACATGCAAAAACTACAGGAGTAAAAAAGGTAGCTCTAGTCTATCTAGCATATCAGTGAACAGAGAAAGGCTTTCCATTCCAGTACCTCAAGACCTGGAAAACAGAACAGAGAAAATACTTGAACAAACAGATGATCATCAGGTGGCAAACTTGGAATCCATCAGCCAATTAACAAATACAGAGCTAAAAACAGAGTCAGAATCTGCATCTGTATATTCTGATGAGCCTATTGGACAACCACCACGCTTTACTCAAAAACTGAAGAGCAGGGAAGTTCCTGAAGGAAGCAAAGTGCAATTGGACTGCATTGTGGTAGGGATCCCAGCACCTGAAGTCAGGTAAACATACTCTGCACTTGTCATTTTGTATTTCTGTAGCAGTAGGTGTATGCCTTACTTTTTCCAGATATTTTGATGTATACATTTCAGTATTCTGTAACAGAAGTCTCTTGATCTTGGTTGTTAAAATTGATCAAGAAAAAAAAATTGCCTTCTTTAAATCATACAGAAGGTTGTTTATATTTTAAGACAATATATTTGGGGACACATTACTTTCTTTGTATTTTAAAGAACTGGTTTTAAATACTGTACTTCTGTAAGTAAAGCAAAGTGCTCACTCCTTAGTGAGAAATGTTATCTTTCTGGAAATCAAGATAGATTGCGTAAACTGGCTAAAAACACAAATGGCCATGATACATTCAGACATCAGCATTAGGTGTTTGAGATGAGTGAACACAGGATCCCATAAACTAAAAAAAACCATGCATGATCAGAGAGGAAAGGAGTTCATTGAAGATATTATATAAATAACCAGGAGCAGGTCAGTTCTAATTCAGATTCTGACAATGATTCTGTTGTGACCTTAGAAAAAAATTTTCTGTTTTATCAAGTGTAAGACACCATTGTTAACTGATTCATGTTGTGTGACTATCCTGATAATTCTGATGCTTTAGTTTTCACCTATATCCATGAGGATTTTGAATGTTAAACAAGTAACATTTTTAAAGATCACCGCAGGTGATACAAAATGTGAAAAAGCTTCACTTTATTCATCAACATGACATCAGTGGAGTGAGAAACAGATTATTGTACCTTATAAGTTTATCTTAAAAATTCTTATATCTCATCAGCATTTCTAAATCTAAAGTTGTTCATATACAGCGCATAGTCAAATTTACCTCCCATTTAGAGTGGTGGAATTGTATTTCCTTTGCTGGGAGTATACCAATCCAATAGGAAGGAAAACTCTATTCATCTTTTAAAGACATACTATACATACTTGCATCCTAGTATCTGAAGTATTGTAAATAGACACCCTTAGTCTAGATGGTTGCTGATCCTTTTATAGTCATTTTAGAAATCTGTGTTGCTCTTCTAAATATTGAGAAGAACTATTTGCATCTTCTGTATCTAATTAAAGGACTCAGAGCTTCAGAGGTGGTCCACTTTTTCCAATTGTCAGCTTACTGTCTTCCTTATATACTTAGACAATGCTGAATATAGCACTACTACCACTTCTACTGCAGTCAACACCTTTTATCATCTTTATTACTGTACTAATAAGCAAATCACCAAATGAAAACAATCTTAACATCCAAAGATGGAGGCTCCAAAGATTTTTGTTGTCAAGAATCTTTGTCTTCCACTCCCTTGAATTTCTGGCACAGCAGCTGCTAATTTTTCAGAAGGAAGAAGGTTTTATAACACACCATTAAGTACATAGGATTAAGGACCTACAAATGAATCTTCTTGTTCTTGACAGCCTTGTCATGAAGACAAGAAGTTACTCAGTTCACAGGATCCCTGAACTGTGACTGCCAGACCATTTTGCCCCTCTAGTGCCTTCAGTAGTAATGTGTACATTCTCAGTCCCTAACAAGACCCTGAACCACAGTGCCATGCAGGGTCTCTTGTCCATGACATGAATGTAAACTTCCAAAGACTAAATGATTTGTTTATAGAAGAGGCATCTGTTCTAAAGCTACAGGAAACACCTTGTTGGGAAAAATATGCTTTCTACTGTGCGTCATGTCTAAACTCACTGCTTTGATTAACAATTTTGAGGCATTCCCTTGGGGGATCTTCTGCCATTATAATTTTTGTATTGTGTTCAGACCTTAAATTCATAGAGGAATCTGATGAAAATGAAAAATAGAGCCAGAAACTGGGGGGAGGAGGGGCTTAACTGAAATCAGACAGTAAATATCATCATCCCCTAGATATTAGCAACACTCTCTTGAAGAAAGACTTCTCTTGCTTATAAAGTCTTTGAGACTTATTTCTCCAGGCACATGCCTCAATAAATCTTTTTACATTAAAAATGGCAGTAGGATTCCTCATCATTCATAGTTTATAATACAAAGGAAACCACTGAAATAATATTCTTTTATGTATATAGACCTGTACACAAACCCAATCTGCCTTACTTTGTATTCAGAAAAGGTGAACACTGAATTGCTTGTTTATAGACATATACTACAGTGCACAGTGTTAATTTTATATATTTCTCCAGAATGCCACAATACCATCTTTATAACAGCACATTATGCCCATGCCATTGACACACACATAAAACTAACAAGGTGTTCATGCCATCAAAGTTTAAGCATTTAACAGCTATCTGAATTAGAAGTTGACACTATAATGTCACTGAAGCCTTGCAAAGGCAGATCAGAGAACCTAGGAACAATGAGTCATCCCATGGAGTAACCAGGAATGGCCAGGATGCCTATGCACCCAGTTCAGGGACTGTTTCATTCCACAGAATTGGATGACATATATCTTTGTAACTTGAGTCTTCTTTTATCCCAACAAAACTGAAGGTTTTCAACAGAAATTTCTATTTCAATATTTGATTTTGTTAATTTTAAAT
The DNA here is from genome assembly GCA_002631895.1 of Agapornis roseicollis. NCBI lineage: Eukaryota > Metazoa > Chordata > Aves > Psittaciformes > Psittacidae > Agapornis > Agapornis roseicollis. The sequence continues at coordinate 12,524 of NDXB01010711.1, read as the reverse complement.
AATAAAATAAGCTACTTACGTGAATGCCAGTCAGTACAGGAACTATTACACTTTTATAGAATAAGTGTCCATCCAACATTACCAACAATAATACACTGCTGCCAGGCACAGTGCTGCTCCAAACAGAAACACAACCCTAGTTTACTGACTCATGCCTGTAGTCAGATCAGGGTCTTAGAGGAACTAACACAGAAGCCCAGAACTTACATGGTCCAAGGCCACAGATAGTAGGAACAGGGAGAAAGAACTCCCATAGAGGAAATCAGTCCCAAGTAGTCAAGCTCAAGAAAAAGACTGTGCTCAGTTTTCAGTTCTACAATTTAAACTAACAAGGTAAGAGAAATAACACATACATACTCCTTGTGTGTGTATATACATGCTGTATTAAGCAGAAAGCTGGTAATGTTAGCTGCTTGAACACTTTCCTGATCATACTTGTTTGTTAATAACTTCTGTTCTCTTCATTCAAGATTCTTTCAACTCCACCAATGTGTAGGAGTAACACTAAGAAAGGGTGTAAAATAATTCACTTGCTCGAGTGATAAACATTCATGTGCTTCCAGTGGCCAAGGCCTTTTTAGTCAGTGCTACAGCATAAGGAAACCAGAAAATGTAATATACTTTGGGGTATGTGTTCCATTAACTATGGAGACATGAGAATGCAGGGTTTCATTTTTGGTTTTGTTTTCACAAAGAATAGTGTGTGTCTTTGATCCGCTGTGCAAAGTTTCAAAAATGAAGGAAGCATCTTGTTGGCCATAGTTGTGGAATTGTGCAGAACTGGGCACAAAATTAGCATATCTTGCTTTGAGGGTAACAGTTATTCAAGGTTTGCGATGAGTTAGGTTCAGTATCTGTGAAGCTGGACAAGGAGAAAAGACTTCTGATAGATAAGCAAGAGAGGTATGAAAATCAGTAGTCTCAGGACAGGACTAACTGGCAGAGTGGCAACTGATAAAAGAAAGCTTAAGGCTAACTGGCTTTAAGGCATGATTTCTCCTTCCTTTAACTTAGCTGAATGACCAAGCTCAATAAAGAAGCATCCTTTGGACCCACGTGTGGTGGTGCATGCTTGCCTGTGTCCTTTGATTTAAAATGGACTTCCTAACCATAGAAAGGAATTTAAAGTTATTTATAATGCTTATAATACATATACTCACTATGCAGAAGTGGTACTGTGGGAACCCAGGGTATTGCAAAATAAGAACATGATTCATCAAGCTCTGTAACATAGTTTCTCAATCAACACTAGGAGCAATCTGATGGTTAAACAAACGTAGTGGGAATTATAAGAGAGAAATCAGAGACAGGAGATTTAGAAAGAAGCAGATCACAGGAATGGAAAGGACTGAAGAATATGATGGTCAGATACCATGTTTGAAAGCAAGACAGTACAAAACAAAATTGATGATGTAAAAATGGTGTAAATGTAATTCAGGATGGATCAGGGTCAAAATATCATTGACAATGATACAGCATTATAATCTACATGCTCAGTAGGTAACTGTCTGGACTATACAAGGGCTCACTGAGGGACAGAAAACTGGATGTTGGACCAAGAGAAGAAACCAGGAACTGATCTGAAATATGAATATGGATATGGAAAGCTAAATCCTGCTTGGCTGAATGCAGACAGACCTGTCCAATTGTTTCTTAAGATAACTCAGCCTTAATGTAACATACTCACATGTTAGAGGAAGCTCATTAAACCCACCTATCTAGAAAAAAGCTTAAATTAAATGTTACTTCTTCTTCAGTATCATCAGCTGAATGCAGTGTCAGAAGTGACAAAGACTGACACTGTAGTATATGGGCCTCTAGCTAACTCAAACCTTAGCTTGCAACTAAACAGCACTACTAAGTTTATTGACTTACTACTTTAACTACACTGCAGGTTAGAGATAAACATTTAAGAGAAGCATTTCTTCATATTTCCAAACTATTAAGATGACCTCTTTCTCATGCTTCCTTCTACAGCTTTGTTTCTGTACAAGTAATGATAGGTGTGACATTCACTCCCCTCTGTGAGGAGAGCACTCCTTATTCCCTCAAGTTCAGAGGTGCCTACATTTTTCCAAACTGTTTGGCACATCACTCTTAGGTTAATTTTACTTATGAATCACATTGCATGGTTTGGCATACACAGCTATCCTGAAAGTGTCATGAGGATTTGAAGTTCTAAAAACAGGCTGTATGTCATAAGGTTTCCATGAAAACATTCTTTAACATAGGCATACAAAGCTTAAAAAAATGCATTTTAGTGCTGCTTTGTTTAAGGAGACTGGAGCTGTAATTAATCACAGGTTTTTAGAGACTCTGAAACTATGCAAGATTGATTAAGACTTTTTTTCTTCCTGGCTGCCAAATGAAAACATGTATCTGGTTTAGTGCTCAAAACCTAGAGAGCCAAACTTCTCTTACATGCAACTCCAGTCAAGTCAACAGATTAAGACCTAGGATTAATTTGGCACAGAGGATGACACTGCTTGTGCTTAATGTGAACCTGCCTTGTATGATGAAGCTATCATTACAATTCATGGCAGGAATGAAATGTCAGTGACAGACAGCATTGCTACTTCAGTCATGCCACGTATCTCAATGGCAGAACTCCCCTTGGAACTGACATTTCATTGCTAACACGTACAACGTTTGGGTGGTAAGAATAAAATAAAATGTTAATAAGCAAAGAGTAGATATGGCCATGCCAAAGATTTACATAAAACTTAATTTCACAAAAGAGAATTGTTTTTCATTTATAAGCATTTCAAAGACATAGCATACACGGAGAATGTTCTCTTTCTCAGCTTAATCTCAAAATAACTTTATGATGAAAATAGTGACTAAAGAATGCACTGCATAGAAGAACTAAACAAATGTTTGAAACAGAAGTTTCTTCCTGAATTATTAAATCACTTATGTTGCACATTTTTAAATAGTCAAAGGAAAAACTAACTGCAAAGAAAAGAATTAACTCAATCCTGCTCCACTGTCTGTTTAAGTCAAGTAAAGGAATATACTACTGACATGCTACTAAAATCATTGAGATAAATAGCTTACATGGTGTTTTTAAATTTGCTTATAGAAAATTAGAATTGTGCCTCACATAGGCATGCAATACAGACTTATCTTCACACAGACACACAACGGTTAATTGGAAAAGATGACCACTAATAACACAAAGATTTATTATATCTTAATAGTGATTGTATACAGTATTCTGTGTAATGTGTTTTGCTTTATGTGTCACTTGAGTGAGGAGCCACATCTGAGTGGACACAAAACCAGAATATCACCATACTATAGAAGTTAATTTAATGCTCTGAAAAGGTGCTGCTGAAAATGAGATAAAATTCTAGAACATGGGTATTCTCTTGAATAGTTTTTCATATCTGCTAAAGCTAACATGCTAAACCAAGGCTACATTAGAAGAAGGAGGCATGCGGTAGGTATATAAAAAGACATGAGTAAGTCCCATGACTCATCTCCCAAAGTACACAGTTGCCTATATGTATTAGACACCTAAAAGCAACTTGTACATTCACATACCAAATTTATGCTTGTTGTCCTACAACTTCGCTCCTGAAAATGTGACCATTTTCAATCATCATCAATTGCAAATCTTGAAAGCAACATAAGAATAAACCATATAATAAATAAATAAATAAATAAATAAAAATCCCTGTTGGGATAATAGGAATCCTATGTAATATCCTGGTCTGGAATTTAAAACTGGCACTAATCAATTTCAAAGGACATTTTCAGTCAGCCCTGTAATGCAGATATCCATACTTCTTCATTGGGACTGCTAACCTTTTCCTCTACTTGCCTGTGGTAGAGTTGTGCCTTTACCCCAGGCACTAGATGTTTCTGTTCTGGTTTCAAGGGACCCCGCTACTAGCTATGGTATCTGTATCTACATGTACGTGACTGTACAGAAAAGCAAATGTGATATGCACTTCTGTGGAGCCAGTCAAAAAAGCTCCACTGTATCTAATTATTAGTGGGGAAAATACCAGGTTTGGGCAAGTCATTGTGGGCAAAGTCTAAAATAGTTGTTGCTCTTCCTTCTGTTTGAAGAGGTTTGTATTAGAGGATCTGAAAGGTTCCTGACTGGACTATGAGGGAATATGAACACTATAGCTCAATCAGAAGCTGGAAGGATCATTGTTTTTTAAAGGAAATGTACTCTAAATAGAAGTGTAAAACAATTATTTCAAAATAAAGATCACACAAATAAAAAGCAGGATTTGCAAGCTTTAGCTTGTTAATGAAGATTCATACAATCTACTAGAAAACAATGGCAATGGTACTGTGATAGTGAAATCCTTTAAAAAAGAAGTAGTTTGCAAATATTTTTAATGCCACTGATTTCACTTTTTAATAATTATTTTTAAGTGCTGCTTCATAGCTTCTAAAAAAGAGAACAGTAGATAAAAGATAAAGATACAAGATACAAAGATAAAAGAGATAAGGAGAATGGTTAGATACTCTAGGATAAGTATATTAATACACATATATATATGTATGTATTTGCTCCATTTTTATACTCTTTCATATGCGTCTGCTTTTGGCCACTGTCAAGTCAGCATGCTGGGTTAGGTGGACTTGTAGTCTAAACACCCAGTAAATTCTTATTTATCTTTTTACATGTGCTAGCTCACCTGGCATCCTAGGGTATATACTTATGTTATTACTCCCTTTTGTATGATGAAAGCTATCTCTTAAATTTCCAAAAATATTGCATGTTGTATGCATTTGGTTAATATCCAAAACACTGTTTACAATTGTATTGTGAAGCACCTTAAACAAGTTCTATTGAGGTCTGAGAAGCAGCATGAATGGCTGCTGAAAGCTATCCTGAAGTGTTGCCCTAGGCAGATTATCCACTGACATAAAGTACCTTGGACCATCTCATTTTACGCATCAGAGTGGTAGAAAACCTAGCAAATGACAAACTTCAAAGGGATAGAGGAATACATTCTCAATGTTGAGGCTCACACTGAGTTCATGTAAGCATCTGTGGCAATTTAAATGCACCTCTAGCTTCCTGACTGTCCAGTCCCTTCTTTTATGGTTATTAACCAAGAGAGATATATAGGAGAATTTGTATAGTTCAGTTACCTGAAATTCACATATCCAATGTCCTTGTCCAAACCCATTTTCATTAGACTAAGACTGGGGCAGCTGGGCCTGGGAACATACCTGAACCAGCCATCCTCTCTTCAGAGTGAGAAACCTTTAGCAAAGAAGTCAGCATCAGGATTTTAGCATTTTAAAGCACTGCTGCCACATCTGAAAAAGCTGGTCTATCAGAGCCCTAAGGTTCAAACAGAAGAGAAATTAGTGACTTTGGTTGAAGTTGTCCACATAAAGCAGTGCCAGTTTCTCGGTGGTAAAACCCTGCAAGAAGGATGTGGGTGTGTTTTAGTAAACTACTTAGCTGTGAAATGTCATGGAAGAGAGCTGGGACATTTTACACCCTACTGGCATTCTCTTTTAACATGATGATATTTACTAAATGACTGTCTGTCGCAATCACAAATGTTAAATTTATAAAAGTAATTTTCTTAGACACATTTTCAATTCTTGTTACAAAGGAGGCTTGTAAAAGAGGATAAGCAAGCCAATGTAGACACGAACCAAGTTCTAGCTTTCTAGCTACAAAGGTTTGCCTTTCTAAAAGGGGAAATTGTGTTAAGCAGCATGATTCATTCCATAGTGCAGGAGTCTCCCTCAGTAACAGGCAGATCTGTATGTTTTCCAAGCTGCGTATTCAAGTCAGTTGACTGCACAGCTACAGATTACACTAGTGTGTAACTCAAAGTGGACTGGGGAATACCCTGTCTACTTTAAGAAAGCCATGTTGGATGGCTAGGACTAGTGGTGCACAAATAGTACATGGCTTACTTCCTAGCTACATAATCAGCATTTAAATTCTAGGTTTGTACTCCTTCATACCTCACAGTCTATTTGTGGCTCTTTTTTCAATTCTACATTGCATTTCTACCAAATTCTGGTTTTCCATTGGTATGGACTGTCTTACAGATTTTTTTTTTCCCCCTAAAGATGTTAATTTGGGCTTTTCTTCATGTTCAATTTGTAGCACAAACTTTTACAAAAAGTTGTGTGTCCAAGAGGTGAATTCAACTGAATGGTTAAACAAATTTATTTATTAATGTTTTTCTAAACTATCTGAGATGAAAATGTATTGAAGCACCTTGTATTATGAGCCACAAAATATGAATTATTATAATTTATTACTCAGAAATATATTTTTGTCCTTTTTACAACTAATCTTATTTTGTGTGATATATAATAGTAAATATATTTGCCACTGCATTGATAGCATTTGTATGCACTCAGAAACTGGCAGGTACTTATATAAAGATGGATAAAACAATTATTCTTTTTAAAAGGTCAATTAAATAAAAAATGTCAGTGTGACAGTTCCCACAAAGCACAACATGCATTAATCAACCATATTTAGTTAAGAAAGCAGTAATAAACAGAAAATACAAATGTTTTTGTGCAGTTTTATGTCTGTCTATGTTTATGAGAAAGGTTATAGTGAAAACACAAATGCACTTTAGTTTGGTTTTTCAATTTCAGCTAATTGCCAAAAAATCATACAGGTGTTTCTGAGTATTATTCTAAACATTTAACTCTGGATCCCTATACATAGTACTACAGCTTCTCTATAAAACCTGGATTGTCTTATTAAATTTGAATCTGGTTCTTCAAACCCACCTGCTTTTTCTCTTTCTTCTCTTTCTTCAAATTAACAAGCAATACCAATCAGGCCTGCTCTCCTCTCCTACTAGCTCTCAGATTGAGTGATGGTTACTGTCATTTGGTGCTTTTTAGGTGCTGCTTTTACTTTTGCTTGGATTCCTGTATTTTCTACTGAAAATACCTTTCTGAACCCTGAGGCACATAGAAATGCCTCAGATGAAAACATGAAGTCTCTAAAAGGCCAAGTATAACTGGGTTTAACAGAGAAAAACAGCAGTATGATGCAGAAAAGAACTCAAGGTCCAGCTGTCTCACTGCTCATGTCCTTGTAAGGAAATGCCTCTATATTGTAATAAATCATTTAACTTTCCCTGTAATACACTTATTCTATCTTTTATAAAAAGCAGGTGTTCTTAAATATACGATAAAACAGAGAACAATATTATAGTAAATTTCAGTCACATTCTGAATGAACATGAACTTTGGAATCACAAGTTTGAGGGGAATTTGTTTACTTAGGTATGTTTTTTATTTTTCTACAGTTTAAGCCACAGCACATATCTGAATGCACACCAAGAGAAATTCAGAGCCGAATTGACAGCATTCCAAATTCAGAGCTCTTCTACCCTACTACTGAAATCTGTGTATCAAGAAAAATATGTGCTAGAATCTTTTGTATAAACTAGTTTGTTAGCATGTTTAAATACTGCAAAGAAAGGAGCTCTATTATTTACTGTAGTTGAATATTATGAAAAACAAACAAAAAATTTATTCCTATGACTATTGATTCTACACTTACCTGCAATACTCTGTCAGAATCTTCAAGCTAACAGTCACCCATTTTATCATCAGAAAGACTTTGAACAATGTCATTCTATTTGTCAAGTTGATTGTATCAATAAATAGTGTATTTTGCCTTTCAGGTGGTACTGTGAAGGGAAGGAACTTGAAAACTCACCAGACATTCAGATTATCCAGACAGGTGATCAACACTCATTGGTTATTGTTGAAGCTTTTGAGGAGGATACAGGACGTTACTCATGCTTTGCTTCAAACATCTATGGAACAGACTCTACCTCTGCAGAGATCTACATAGAAGGTAATGACAGAATTGCTGCAGAAATTGTTGTTTAAATTGATCATGCAGGATTAAGATATATTTATGTACTTTGTATGTTAATTGTGTAAATAGATTTGTCACAAAAAATGCACAGCAGGGAGTCAATGCTTCATCGTTATTAATGTCTTTATTATTTCTCTGTAAAATAACCTTCAGATGAGTGATTGCCCTCTACATGGAATTTTACTGTGTTGTTCCTGAGACTTTGTATATCTCAGTGCAAGATTAAAGTCTAGAAATATTCAGATTCTGATGCCAACTTATATTTTTTTTGTTTGTCATACCCTACAGAAAGATAAAAATTTAAATTCGTGTCTAATTCTTTCTAATATCTTTTCCCTACAGTCATTATCCCAAATTGAATATAAGACAGCTTCATCCTAACTTATTACTGGGACCTTGTAACTAAAATAAATATGCCAGCAATTTGATATTTTACTTGCACAATAGATGCTATAAATGTCTGCGCTTGGTAGGGATTTAATACTGCTCCAGACAGGGGCCAAGGCCTGCTTTTACCTAACTCAGAGGATGTTGGATGGAAGCCACGACTGATGGAGATGCTCACTGGCAGGAACGGGAGAGAAAATGCAAATTACAAATGCAGTGAAAGCTGAATCAGAAGTGTAAAATGTCTCAGTAAGAGAGCTGTTAGTAAACTGAGCTAATATCTTCTCCAAACTGTGCTACAAGGCACTACTTTCATTGCAACAGCTATATTCCCCTCCCTCCCACGCTCCCCCCATCTTTTTTTTTTTTAAGCCAGTAGAGAAAAAAAAAGTGTTATGTGATTCACAATAAAAATTACAGACTAAAACCTACTGGTGTCATTTTAAAGAGAATCTGGGGAGACCAAGGTATGCATTCACTCTTGGATGCTGTATTCCTCATTTCATTCACATTTATCCCAAATTTGCCTTATGTCAATGGCAGTTCTGCATCTTGCATAGTATGCAATGTTGGTTCATTTCCACTGCAATGTGATCTTTCGTTCTGGCTTAGCTTTATAACATACACCCTTAGAATGTGCTAGAGGAAATATGAATAAAAGTTTGTATCATTCATAGATAAACTCCCAAAACTCCTCTGCTAAGTGTTTGGGTTTTTTTCTTTGTCACAGGAGCCTCTTCTTCTGACTCTGAAGGTGAAATAACCAAAGACGAAATGGATCAGTAAGTTGAAAATAAATTACATCTTCCATAACTCTTACAGTTTAAAAACCCCACAAGGACAGACATTGCAGTTTCCATTAATATCTTGCAACTTCCAACACATTAGGCTCATGTTTGAGATTTGCTTGTATTGTTTGGGTTGCTTTTTGTTTGCTTTAAAATAGTATGGAACAACTACACATCTGCTTGTGTGTCTTCAACTTTAGCTTAAGAATTGAAACTTTAATATTAAATATAAACATAGGGAGAAATACATTACCTGAAAGATTAAGCTACTAAAATTAATGTACTAAACCAGATGCCATTTGATGGAATCTTAAAATTTGGACCCATCTTAAATGCTGATTTAGGTATCCAATTTAAAAATAAGATTTCTTACATGAAAGTATAGTGTATCATGAAGTTTTTGGCAGAAGATGGCTATACATGTATTATTTAGATTTAAGATAAGGAAATTAACACATATGAACTAATGCAAACTGAAATGATGGCATAAAAGACTAGTTAATTATAAAAATAAAGAAAAGGTGTCAGATGTAATCTAAACCCTGGGAAATAATTATATTTTTCCTAAATTAAATCCATTCCCCGTGCATTTAGAACCTGATCCAGTCTTTCAGAATCAAAGTCTTTCTGTGAATTCAAAGGGACTCAGGCTGGCTGAAAACTAAAATAATCAGTCTTTCATTTTGAACTCCTTTGTATGCACTAATTCAGCCTCAATAGGAACCAGTGCTATATAAAGAGGAAATTTTAATTGAATAGACTTGCACCTTATTTTTTTCCATTATTTATTAATGAGGATTATACTTTTGGATGAATTGCTAAGGTTTTCATAGTTTTAGCTCAGACTTTTCTGGGTGTCTCTGGCATACTGTTTCTTCTTATTCATCTCATTAGGTGTTAATATAATGTTGACTAGGATCTTGATCACTTGATGACACCTCTAAGTTGCTGACCTCATTAAATTGTGAAGTAATTCTTAGGGAAAAGAAAGATTGCTGCTCTGACACTGTAACAGGATGTCCTCAGATGATAGACTTACAAAATAGCAGTTGGGGGTATAAATCAGAGTGTCCTTATATTTGCTTAGCTTCCAGCTGTTGTCACATGAATCTGAACACCTGTAATTACATGGAATTAAAATGAGAACAGGTGAAAAAAAATCCATAATTTTAAAAGAGAAATCAGTGATCACCATAACTGCATGTTCACCCTGAGTAAGGCTTCCTCTGGTTTTGAGCATGGCTTTCCTGTGGGAACCTGTGGTACATTCCAGAGCAGTCAGTGCTCAAACTGAATAAAAAGACCATTTCATTATCTGCATTATTTCATTTAGCAGTTAAAAAAAAAAAAAAGAAAAAG